>PVJH01003618.1:30421-138992 GCA_004026705.1 Nesogale talazaci | reverse complement strand
TCGATAGTCTGTAAGAAGGCTTTTTTTTCTTACAGAAAACTTTAAGAAAACTTGAGTCTTTTTAGCTTTTAAGTGCATTTTCTCACTGCCAGGTATTGCAGAATATCCTCTTAGAAGAACATCTCCACTATTTGCTGAGAAGATCTTCTAATGCTTGTTATCTGTCAGTCACAGCCCCCTACATCCTCTTTCCTGTAGTAATAATTCCTTTTTGCTTTCTTCTGGTGTTGCATTCTTGCTGTCAATTCCCAAATCTGATCTTTAGTCCTTAGTGTTCAGTATATAAAATCTGCTCCTCAGAAGATTCTAAGTTCAGGTGTGATATACTCAAGGTTGCATCTTGGTTCTTGTGTCATAATTCTAATTTTCTGCAGCTTCATCTTGAACTTGCATGTGAGTTATTGATTGCCTGTTCTCCAGTGAGCCCCTATATTTTTTATGATATTAAACTTATCTATCACCTCTTTCTACAGATGTAGTCAATCTGATTCCTGTGTGTTTCATTTAACAAAATCCACATATATAGTCATTGCTCTTTTAAAATTTTCTCATTTCATCTCCATGTCATTTCTATCATGAAAACCTTATTTTCCAAGATCAATCCTTCATCTTTGTCTCCAACTTTTACATTCTAATCACTGATAATTATTAATGCTTCTTGATTGCATGTTTGATCAATTTCAGACTGCAGATGTTTGTAAAAATTATCATTTTTGCTATTAGTGGTTGGTGCATAAATTTGAATAATAGTTCTAGTAATTGGGATTTCTTGTAGACGTATGGATATTATACTTCTAATGATAGAATTATACTTCAGTTAGAACTTGAAATATTCTTTTTGATGATAATGTAAGGTCATTCTTCTTCAATTGGTCATTTCTGACATAGTAGAACCTGTGACTCCCCAATTCAGTTTGCAATACCAGTTCCTTTCAGCTCACCAAGGCTACAATATCAAACTTATGCATTTAATTTTTGATAACTTTCTATTTTCCTAGACTCATATTTCATACCTTTCATGTTCTGATTATTTGCGGATGCTTGCAGGTATTTTTCTCATTTTGGAGTCCTGCCACAACAGCATATGAAGGTGTTTCAACAAAAACATGAAACATTGAAAGCACTTACTCTTCTACAACAAGAATCCTGAAAGACAACTAAGTGGCCAACTGACTGACAGAGACCTATATTTGTACCAATTCCAAAGAAAGGTAATCCAATAGAATGTCAAATTTATCGAACAAGTTCATTAACATTACAAGCAAATGAAGTTGTGCTGAATATAATTTTAAAATGTTTGCGTCAGTGCATCAGCGGGGCATTGCCAAAATTTCCTGCTGGATTCAGAAGGTGATGCAGAATGTCAAATGGATCTTGACTGAAAATAGAGAACAAACGAGAGATATTTACTGAGTTGAAAATCAAGTCCTCTGTTGTGTGAATCACAACAAGCTATGGACAATATTACATAGATAGGAATTTTAGAACACCTTATTTATGCGCACAAAGAACCTATAAATAAACCCAAAGGCAGATTTTTCAACTGAGCAAGAGAGCACTATTTATTTTAAATACAGGAAGGTGTACATATGGATTGTGTTCTTTCTCTGTACTTACTCAACCTGTAAGATACGCTATCTAAAGAGAGATAAGACATCAATATTGGAGGAAGACTAATTACAACCTTTAATATACAGATAGCACAATTTTGCTTGATGAAAGTGAAAAGAATTGAAGTACTTACTGATGAAGATGAGAGACTACACACTTCAGTGTGAATTTAACATGAATAGCTAAAGAAAACAAAAATTATAACAGATCAATAAGCAACATCATAATCAGTGGACAGAAGAGTAAAGTTGTAAAACATGTCATTTTTTATTGGATCCACAATCGACACTTGTGTAAAACTGCAGTCAAGTAATCAAATGACATATGGCACTGGACAAATCTGCTACAGAAGATCTCTTTCATATGCTAAAAAACAAAGGTGCCTTTTGGAGGACTAAGGTGTGATTATAAGGAGCCCAGGTGGCTTAGTGGGTTATGCACTTAACTGCTAGCAGTTCAAATCCATCAGCTTCTCCGTAGGAGATACACATGAATTTCTGCTTCCATAAACAGTCACCGTCTGGAAAACCCACAGGACTCATTCTCGTCTGGCCTATTGGGTTGCTGTCAGTCAGAATAGGCTTGATGGCAGTGAGTTTTTACCTCAAGCGAAAATATTCTTAGTTCCTTCAAATGTAAGCAAAGGACAAATAATGAATGAAGCAGACAGAAAAAGAATTGATGACATTAACTTATGATGTTGCAATGAATATTAAGTTTTTTGTGGATTGTCAGAAACATGAGCAAATCTCTTTTGGTAGAAATACAACCGGAATATTTTTTAAAATTGAAAATGATGAGAATTCATTTCATTCACTTAGAGCATACTAGATGGGCTAATTATTTTTCTTTTCTTTTTCCCAAAAGTGTGGTGTTTGGGGGGCGGGGATGGGGAGGTGAGTAACTTATCACAAGCCAGCTTCAGAAAGCATTAAGGAATACAGTCCTTGGTCTACAGCTATACCCTTCCTTAGCTAATGGCTACATATCTCTCTTCCTCATTCTCTCAGCCACACAATCCCTTTAGCTCTGTCTTTCTGAGGCAGGAAGCCTCGCGGCTTATAACAGTGATGACCCCACTTCTCTGTGCTGCCTCATTGTCTCCTTACATTGACATCTGGTTTCAGCATGTGATTGCCTCTGCTGCAAATGCCCCTTTAAGCAGGGATGTTTAACGTGCTCCATTGGTGAATTTTCTTCCTTGCTGATCCCAGGAATTCTCTCTGTTCCTACTTAAATAAATAAATAAACAAACAAATAATTCTATTGGGGGCTCTTCCAGTTCTTATAACAGTCTAAATATCAAATATGTCAAGAATATTTGTACATAGGTTGCCATCATCATTTTCAAAACATTTATTTTCTACTTGAGCCCTTAGTATTAGATCCTCTTTTTATCCTCCCTCCCCAAACTCCCACCCTCATGAACCCTTGAAAAGTTACAAATTATTATCCCTTCACCCATGTTTTTGTTGTTCATCCCCCTGAGAAATGGTTAAACATGAATCATTGAGACTGGTTTCCCATTGAACTCCCTTTCCCCCCACATTCCCCCTACCCTCATGGTATCACTACTCCCCTTACTGCTACTTAGGGTTTTGTCTTTCTGTAATTCCATGTGCTGAAAACTCTTATCTGTACCAGTGTACATGCTCTGGTCTAACTGGGATTGTCAGGTAAAACCGGGGTCATGATAGTGGCAGGGAGTGGGGTGTGGGGACAATTAAAGAACTGGAAGAATGTTGTCTATTTTGCTGGTGCTATGCTGCACCCTGGCTGGCTCCTCCCTTCTTTGTGACTCCTCTGTAAGGGGATTTCCAATTGTCTACAGATGGATTCCACAGTTCCTTCATTTACAATGATCTGATATATATTTTTTTGGTTTTGAATTTTCTGATGCCTGATACCTGATCCTGTACTCACCTCTTGATCACACAGGTGTGCTTCTTCCATGTGTGGTTTGTTACTGTCCTGCTACCAGGAACCTATTGAATTTCAAGCCTTTAAGACACCAGATGCTATATATTTTAATAGCCAGGCAACATTTGTTAATCCCCCATTTTGTCTTCAGGGGCCCTGTTAGAAATGTGATCACCATAGAATATCAGATTATTAGAACAAAGTGTTCTTGTGTTCAAGGAGTACTTGAGTCAAGGCCCAATGTCTGTCTGCTCCCTTAATACTTAACACACACAAAAATATATAGACTTTTTACATGATGGTTCCCAGGTAGGCAGCTTGAATTGAGAGTTCCATGGCCATCAGTAAATTCACAAATTAGGAGACCAAATGGGGATTCAGGTAAGCAAATTAATACCTACAGCAATCTAGAGTACTCCTTAACCCAGGAATGTGAACTTCCCCTCCAGCATCCCTCAGATCTGCCCTAAAATAGCCCATAACACTCACAGCCCTGAGCAGCTCCCTTCTCCCCACACAGCAGTGACCCGCACCAGCACACTGCTACTGTCCACCCAAGGCAAGCTCCATAGCAAATGGCCCTACCCACACTGCCAGACCATGACTGTACTCACCACAGTTAAAACCCATCCCACCCTTGTTGCCTACATGTAGATCAGGCACCCACCCATCAACTGCTGCCTGTGTTCTGCAGTTGACGCATGCCAGTCATACATGGGGCACTTCAACAGTCTCAAACAGATCACTTCAATGACTCCCTGGAGTCCAACTGTGACCCTTGAGCCTACAGCCAATTCCTCCATAGCAAGTGACCTCAGTGCTTAAAGCCACTGTCAGAACCCACCTGCCATCTCTTGCAGAGTATACTAGAAGGCTGATCTAGACACCATGACTCTCTGGTGAGTCTATCCCAGACTAGTGACTTCCCTGCTGGGCCACCCAGTCTAGGTTTTCCCTTACAACAGCTGACACCCTGCCAGGTTACTTCTGCCCCAGGGTAACACTGTGGTCACACAACTTCTCACCCCCCAGACCAGGGCTTTCCTGTAGCACCTTGACTCTGTGGACTCTTTGCTGGACAGTGACTGACCCTGGGTATTTCCCTTGGTATCTTTGCAAAGCCATGCCTCCTCTACAGTCCTTCCCCAAACTCTGGGGCTGATTCACAGTAAAACCACTATCCTGCAGCTTCTCCACCAGGCAGTACTTGGCACCGGTGACTTTCCACGGTACCTACACCATTTCATGGTTTCTCAGCCAGGCCACTCCAGCACCTAGGCTCTCACATCAGCCCCCCGACCCTGATCTGCAGCTCACCCACTGGGTAACACCAACACTGCAATCTCCACCTGTTGCAGGACCACTCTGGTGCTGAAGCCCTCAGACATACTAGCTCAAGTCCCATGGCATCTTTGCTGACCCAACCTATCCCAGCAACTCCATCGATACCTGACCCAGATTTGCAGACCCTTTGCAACCCAACCTGGCCTAGTGGTGTCCCAGCCAGCCCAGATGTGTCCTGCGGACACTCTGTAGGCATGCTGCAGCCTAGTCTGTAATCATACCCACAGTCACTGGATACAGGCCATGTTCTAAGCACCCCTGCTGCAGCCAGGCACCAAACTGCTGCAGCACCTCCCTTATGAAGTAGATCAATACCAAACATAGTAGTCCACAGGCAGACCCCTCAATCACTCTTAGTAACCCCACAGAGAGAAAACTCAGTGCCCCATGCCTGTCAGGAGTATTGTGCCAAGTGCCACCAAAATGATATACAAACAGCAACCTACCTCAACAAGAAAACAAAGGCAATAAAATGAAACATCAGTGGTAGTCCTAAACCTAGGATACTCAAAGAAGAAGAAGATATTGATCTGCCACAAAAAGAAATACTCAGAATGCTTTTTGGAGCCATACAGGATATGAGGGAAGCAATGCAGAATAAGAATATAATGATTGAGGAGAGGAAGTCTATGATAGCCATGCACCAAAGAGAAACACAGATGTTAAAGGGAAAGATGACAGTGACAAAATGCAAGATAAAAGATCTCACCAACATACTAGAAGTGGTGGAGAATCATACTAGCGATCTCAAGGACAACCAGGCAGACTTCAACAAACAGGAAAGAAAGTCAAACAGGACAATCAAGGAGGCAGAAGTCAACCTGTGCTCAAAGACAGATTCTAAGAAAAGGAGCAATAATAAGATAATAGGAATACCAGAACAAGACACAATAAAGAAATCAACAGCTAAAGAAGTGATGGAATTCCTGGAAGAAAACAACCCTAACTTCATGGATGAGAATATGAAAATCATGTAGAAAGCAGAGAGGACCCTAAATAGACTAAAGCCCAGGAAAAAAACACCAAGGCACATAACACTTAAATTATCAATCTTTGAGGAAAAGGAAAAACTCATAAGAGCAGCTTGAGATAAACAAGGCAGTCAAGTATAATGATACCCAAGAAAGAATAAACTCAGGCCTATCGGCAGATACCATGAAAGACAGGAGAGAGAAGAGAAACATCTTCCAAACGTTGAAAGAGAACAAAGTCAATCAAAGAGTTATCTATCTGCCAAACTGTCTATCAAGAGAAATGGGGAGGTAAGAGTCTTCCCAGACAAGGAAAAACTCAAAGGATATGTTGTAAGACATTCAACACCCTGAAAAATCCTTGAGAACTCACTGTGGTCAGAAGATCAATATTCACCAAGTATAAATAGGAAGCCACCATATAGAGCAGCCCCACCTGGAGGTCCACATGCTGAAAATACTCACCAAGATAACATCTCAATGACAAAAAGAAGGCAACAATGAAGCTCCCCTAACATTTACTCAGTACAATGTTGTGGGGAGATAGGAAAACACCCAACATGAAAAATATGGGATGATAACAATGAATGCACAGTTGGCGATAATATTTCTGAATGTCAATGATCTGAATTTGCCTGCTAAAAGACAAAGGTTTGTTTTCTGGCTGAGAAAACAAAACTCAAAAATCTGTTGCCTACAAGAGACACACATGCAGCTTGCAGACAAAAACAGGCTAAGAATAAAAGGCTAGGAATACACTGTGGGGAGTTAGTCTAGTCTGAACCCCCACAGTGGGGTGAACCAAGAAGGGAATATAATAGAACAGCATTGGAAGAAAGCCAAGTCACAAGCCTCCTGATGAGCCCCCGAAATAGACCTCAGGCTAGGAGGGGTAGCTCCCAGAATTCCACTAGGACCAGTGGGAAGATAGTCATAAAGGTCAGTAGATTGATCCCGAATTATGTGTGTTCTTTCTCTTTTCTTTTTGTTTGGTCTATGTTATTGTTGGTTTGACTACTTATGTAAGATAGGCATGGGAAGCAAGCTCAAAGAAAAATCAATTGGACTGATGGTCCCAGAGGGAGAAGGAGGCGGGGAAAGGGAGCAGTGAGAAAACAGCACCATAGATAGGGGAACAACTAGGGAATTAAAATCAGCAACAAGGAGAATTTAGAGATCCTAGGGGTGAAAGGAATTACTAAAAGGTGAAGGTAGGGAAAGCATGGTAGTGGGGCAGGAGAAAGGTAAAAGGAAACACAAGAATGATCTAGGATGCAAAGCTATGGATTGAGGTATAAGCATAGGTGTGTAGATAAGAATTAAATACATTAACTCATAAAAATAGAGATATTAGAGCTGAGCCCCAGTGTAAGTGGTTGAGTGTGGGACTGCAGCCTGCGGGCTTGGCAGTTCAAACCCAGCGGCGGCTCTCAGGAGCAGCACTAGGTAGCACCCATGATCACCTGAGGCAGTGATAAAAAAAAATAGATATATTGACCTCAGTATAATACATATTTATATGGCAATACACTGAGGTAGTGGACAAACCTCTGGCCTCTGCTCATACTATCCCTCAATGCAAGAACACTTTGTTCTAACAAACTGGCATTTTGTATTGCTCACCCTCCAAGTACAATCTCTGAAGATAAAATGGGTGCATAAGCAAATGTGGTGAAGAAAGCGAATGGTGCCTGCTTACCAAAAGTTATAGTGTATAGAATCTTAAGGCATGAAGTTAAAGAAGTGGCCGTTTAGCAGATAAGCAACAAGCCTATGTTGTAGAATCATACTAGCCTGAGAGATTACGAGGTATCATCAGGTCCAGGTAACAAGCATCAGAAGACCCCAAACAAACAAAACAAAACAAAACCATACCATAGTGTTGATAAAAAGGAAGGTTGGAGCAGGCACCTAAAACCCATCTAAAAACAATGGGACATCCCTCACAGAAGGGTCAGAAGGAAAGGATGAGTCAACCAGGGCACAGTAAAGGAGAAATGAGCCAGACAATATTTCTCTGGTGTCTTGAGGCTTGCTCACTCCCTACTATCATGATCCTAGTACTGCCTTTCACCGCGGGCTAGACCGGAGCGTGTGCACAGGTACAGATGAGAGATAAGAGCTTATGCTTCATAGAATCTAGGAACAGGAGTAGGAGTTGTGATGTCAGAGGGTAGGGGGAAGGTATCCCAGAAGAGGAGGGGAGGAAGTGGGAACCCAATCACGTCGATGGACACACAACTACACACACTCTCTCCAGAGGGATGAAGCCATGGAGGGAGAGAAACAGCAGTCAGTGTAAGATATGAAAACAATAACAATTTGTAATTTATCAAGGAATTATGAAGGGGGTGGAGGGAAGAGAAAAAAGGAACTGATATCAGGGCTCAGTAGAAAGTCAATATCCGGCGGGAACCCCGGGGAGAGTTCTCTTTTCTTTGTGAAGGGCAGGGCACACTGGAATGGATTTGCCCTAAGAGAGGGGCCCGCACCTTGGAAAGCCTCCAGAAAGAAAGAAAGAAAGTCAATGTCTTGAAAATAGTGACAACATATGTACAAATGTGCCTGATACAATTGATGCACAGATTGTTATAACAGTTATAAGAACCCCCAATAGAATTATCTTTTAATTAAAAAAAAAAAAGGCTGGCAAAAAATATATACCAAGCAAACTGCAACAACAAAAAAATTAGCAGGGCTTGCAATCCTAATCTCAAACAAAATAGATCTTAATGGAGAAATTACAACAAGAGATAAAGATTTTCACTATATAATGCTATAAGGATCTGTTGATCAAGTACCAGTCAGCAGAATATATATACATATATATATATAATTAACAAGAGATGAGCAAAATCTGTCAAACAAAATTTTCAAAAAATTCAAGCAGAAATCACAGATTGAACAATTATAATAGGTGAATCAAATATACCACTATCAGAGATAGATTGATCACAGAAAAGAAACTCAACAAGGAAGCTACAGAGTTAAACACCATGATTAGGCAATCAACCTGATAAACATTTATAGAGTTCTCCACCCAAATGCAAAACAAAAAATCCACCTTCTTTTCAAGTGCTCATGGCTGTCATTCAATAGTAGAACACATGCTGAGGCATAAGTAGAGCCTGAGTAAATTCAAACACACAGAGAACACTCATAAGTCCCTCTCAGGCCACCATGCCATAAAGCTAGAGAGAAACAAAATGATGATAAAAAACAACCAAGGACAAACAGAAGATAAATAACATTCTGCTGTTGAATAAGTGGGTACTGACCCAAATTAAGAGGAGATTAGGAAGTTTTAGGAAATAACGAGAATGAGAACACTATATACCAAATCCGTTGGACACAGCAAAAAGTTATCAGTAGCTGTTTGATAGTGGTACATACACATATGAAAAAAGTATTGTTATGCTATCACAAAATCTTCAGCAACTAGATCAGAGTCAACAGAACAATCCCTCCAAGAGCAAAAGAAAAGATTTAATAAAAAATCAGGGTGGAGATAAAAGAGTGGGAAGACATGAGTTTAATGCAAAAAAAAAAAAAATCAATGCAGAAAAAAAAGTGGATTATTTGAAAGGATTAACAGAATGGATAGAACACTGGCATACCTAACAAAGGTTAGGAAGTAGTGAGCATGAATAGCCAGGTTGAGGCATGAATCAGGGGAAGTCACAACAGATTCTAAAGAGATTAAAACCATAATTTCAGGCTGAGCTCCGGTGGCATAAGTGGTTAAATGTGGGACTGCGACCCACTGGCTTGGCGGTTCAAATCCAGTGGCAGCTCTCAGGAGCAGCACTGGGTAGCTTCCACAACCACCAGGGGCCAGTGATCCAACCCCCCCAAAAGGTTAATTTCAAACTACTATGAAAATCTGTATCCAATGAATTCAACAACCTGGAAGATGAGGACAAATACTTAGAAAAACAATTTCTCCCTAGAGTATCCTCAATAGAAACCAAGAACTTCATTAAACTCATTGCAATAGAAGGAACAGATAAGGTTATTAAGGTAAAGCCTTAATATCTCCTGGGCCAGATGACTTCACAGGAGAATTGTATCAAGCAGTTAGGGAAGAGCGGACACCAATCCTACACAAACTATCCAAAAGCATAGAAAAAGATGGTAAAATCCCAAGCTCATTCTATGATGCTAGGGTAACACTAATATCCAAAATGGGCAAGAATCCCACATGAATAGAGAACCACAAACTGATAGTTCTAATGAACATTGATCCAAAAATCCTTAACAAAATATTGGTGAATAAAGCACAGAAGTATATTAAACAAATCATCCATCAATACAGTAAAGATGTCAATCTTACTCAAGGTACTACATAAATTTAATGCTGTATAGATACAAATACCAACAACCTTCTTCAAAGAAATGGAAAAACTGACTACTAACTTCATATGGAGAGGGAAGAAGCACAAAATTAGCAAGAATTCCTCAAGAAGAAAGACAAAGTGGAGGGCTTGCTTTGCCAGACTTCAAAATATACTACAGAGCCACAGTGGTCAAAACAGTGTGGTACTGACATAATGACAGATACTCAGACCAATGGACAAGAACAGAAAACCCCTAACACCCTCCTGAGGATAACCCAGCTAAAAAAAAATCAGAGGAATTTATAGGATGGGATGTGGCAAGATAGGAACTCTCATCCACTGCTGGTGGGCTTGTAGATATGTACAGCCTCTGTGGAAAGTGATCTGGTTATATCAAAAGTAAATGAAAAAGAGCTAACTTACAACCCAGCAATCCCCCTATTGGGCATATAACTGGAGAAGTAAGAAACAGACTGCAACCAGTCATCTGCACTGCAAAGTTTCTTACAGCACAATTCACAGCCACAAAGATCTGGAAACAACCTAAATTTCTATTGATAGACGAGTGGATTAGAAAACTCCGGCACTTAGACACATTGGAATACTATGCATCCCCCAAAACACATGAAGCACATTGTCTCATGGGGAGAGTTGGTGGAAATTATGCTAAGAAAAATTAGCTCAGCACAAAAGGACAAATATAAGATGAATCCACTGAGGTAGGCCCAATCAACACAGTGGTAACTGAAGAAAAAATATTTAATACATAATGTATCAGTTGAGGGACAGGCACACATGCAGGGGATAGACCAAATGCAATGATGTACACAGCATACCAAAATAAAGGAGGGGAAAGGAGGGGCAGGGGGTGCTGGTAGCAGACAAAGTCATTGGGGAGAACAGGGCATTAATCCACCATGGAGAGGGTACTGTTTGTCTCCACAGGAAAGGAAGAGAGAGACCAAACCTCAACCTCATACACTTTAAAGGCAATATATCAGCAAGAAGCAGTGAACTAACAGGGTGGTCTACAGGGCCAGGCCTCTATGTCAACTCCCCTCCCCAAAAGAATGCACTACAGAGGACAGCACTGATATTATAGCCCAAAGAAAGTGACAGGTCTGCCTATATGACGTGGAGGCAAACTAAGAGGGAGAGAGAGGGAGAGAGAGAGAGAGAGAGAGAGAGAGAGAGAGAGAGAGAGAGAGAGAGAGAGAGAGAGAATCATTCTGGTCCACCAAACTTTGAGAACATTTCTGCCCAGAGCTGTGAACTATAGGGTCAGCCTCACCAAGAAACACAAAGACCCACATTGCTACTGGGGCAGTACCAGAGACGGTTTGGGAATTGTGCCTGGTCTGAGGCCCACACCAGGGCATAACATAAAGGAAGTGCAACAGAGCAACAAGGGTGACAAAGCAACAAAGTTCCCAAGGAATTCTGAAAATAGAATTTAGTCATGGGGGGCAGGGTTGTCACTGCAGCAGTTCTGACCTGAAAACATTCAAAGTCAGCAGAAAGAACTGAGACTATTCTTGTGTGTGTGTGTAAGATAAACACAATAAACAACCCTGAGGAGTAAACAACAAGACCAATGGTTCTGGGAGGACAGGAGAGAGGAGGTGGTGGGGAAAAGGGAGGGTGGACCCAGCAAACCCAGGGACAAAGGAACAATAAGAGATCTAAAACTGATGTTGAGGAGGGCATCAAATGCCAGGTTGGAGTTGATAAAATGCAATGTAGAAAGTAAAGAGAGTTGGATGAAGGTCAAACATGATAATGGGACCGAAGGAAAGTGAAAAGAAATAGAGGAAAGAATAAAGAGGCAAAAGACAAGCATAGAGGTATAAACATACATGTACATATGTAAATATATTAATATATAACAATAGAGATATAGGTCTATGTAAATATTTTTCAATATAGATTTTATTGGGGGCTCTTACAACATTTAATACATTGTTCATATTAAGCATATTTGTACACATGTTGCCACATTCATCTACATTATCTACTTGGACCCCTCCAGTATAAGCTCCTCTTCCCCTCTTTCCTCTAGTTCTTTATCTTTTTAATTCCAGCTCCCCATATTTCCCCTTCCTCCTTCTCCTCCCTCATGAACTTCCAATAACTTACAAATTGTTATTATCTCTTCATATCTTACACTATCTAATGTGTCACTTCACTTACCCCTCGCCTCCCCAGAGAGGAGGTCACATGTAGCTCTGAGAAATTTGTTCCCCCTTTCTACTCCCCCAGTAAATATATTTTTATGTTAAGAATTAAGGTATTAAACAAACATTGAACCTCTACTCAAATCACCGCTCAACATAAGAACACTTTGTTCTAATAACCTAGCATTCTGTGATGATCTACTTCCGAACATGATTGCTGAAGACAAAATGTGTGCATAAGCTAGTGTGGTGAAGAAACCTGATGGTGCCCGGCTATTACAAGATACAGTGTTTGGGGTCTTAAAGGTTTAACGTTAAAAAAGTGGCCATCTAGCAGGGAAGCAACAAAGCCCACATGGAAGCAGCACACCAAGCCATGTGATTACAAGATTTTGACGGGATCAGGTATCAGGCATCAGGCAAAAGAAGACCTCAAACAATGATTTCAGTGCACACAAGGGGGGTCAGAGTGGAGACCCAAAGCCCAATTGGATGTCCCCTCACAGAGGGATCACAAGGAAAGGATGAAACAGTCAAGTGCAAGATAGCACTGGCAAAACACAGCACAATCCTCTAGCTCTTTAATGCTTACTACCCCCCACTCTCATGACCAGAGTTCCATCTTACGAATCTGCCTGGACCAGAATACGTACACTGGTACAGAGAAGAGCTCTCAACACACAGAATCCAGGAAGAGAAGCCCCTCAGTACTAATAATGAGAGTAGTGATAGTAGAGGGTAAGGGGAATGTGGGGGAGAAGGGATTAAGAGGGGAACTGATCACAATAATCAGCATACAACCCCCTCTCTCCTCAGGGGGACTAACAATAGAAATGTGGGTGAAGAGAGACAGAGTACAGTGTAAAATATGAAAATAAAAATAACTTATAAAGTACTAAGGGTTAACAAGGGTGGGATGGTGGAAGGGGGAATGGGAAAAAAGAGGAGTTGATACCAAGGGCTCAAGTAGAAAGAAAATGTTTTGGAAAAGATGACAGCAACATATGTACAAATGTACTTGATATAATTGATGTATGGATTATTATAAGCGCTGTAAGAGACCCCAATAAAAGGATTTATTAAAGCAAATAAAATATATGTGCATAAACCTATCTCCCTATCAGTTATATTTATATATGTACATGCCTGTATTTATACCTCTAGAAATGTCTTTTGCCTCCTAGCTATTTTCTCTATTTAGATGGACTAATTTCTGTAGGAAATTATGCTTAGAAAAGTAGGTTGTCAGTTACAAAGTGCAAAATTCTCAGCAAGATAGACTGACAATTGGGTATTGGTTTCACCAAACACAATGGGAAATGTATACTATCTTGGTCATTTTTTATAGTCCCTTTAACTTTTGGCAAAATGCCTAGCATGCAGTGGTATCTGAATAAATTGAGTGGTCATTGTGTGAAACAACCTAATTACCAAATTTAATTTTAACATATCTATAAACACTTCTCCATTTAATATCACTATCAACCAAGCAAATAAATAGCAAGTGCCTAGTAAATATTTTCACTGCTATTCTACCTGTGCGCAGTCTAATGAAGAGAATCCATTTTTCTTTCATACTCTAGGCCAAGTGATGTGAAATTGGTGGTTGAATAAATGGTTATAAACCTATACATAGCTGAACCTTTTAATAACAAATTTTCATAGAGCTAAATCGATTTAAGGTCAGATTTTGAAAATCTCACCAGGCTCCAGGTAATTTGTAAGTAACAAAATTCCATTTCAAATCTATTTGTCTCTGGCTTCTTAGGTGTGCTTTAAAAAATATTTCTCTGAGTAAACCAGCTTCTGAACAAACATTAATATCCTTGTAGCTTTGAAGTGGCTAGGTTTGCCAGATGTGTGTATATCTACATTAGCCTCTGTTTAGAAGCTTTCCATTTTACAAATTAACGAAGACAATTATACTAGTGGATATTTAAATAAATACCAATAGTAGGATTTATAGTGAAAAAAATTTTCCATCCAGAATTTAAATAGAAATTTAAAAATAGATTTTTATATAGTCTACAACCATAGGAAATAACACATACACAATTTTCCCAAATTTAATTTAGATATTTGGCTGCTAATCCAAAGATTAGAGGTTCAAATTCATGGAAAGGCATCTCAGAAGAAAGGCTGGGATATCTACTTCTGGCAATTTGTTGCAGCAGTTTTATTCTGATACATATAGTTCACCAAAAATCAGAATTGACTCCATGGAAAGTAGTTTGGCGTAATGGAAATCTTAGCTAGGAAGATCCCAGTTTATCCATTTTGTTGTACTTTTGACTAATTGGAGAGTTAGGATGAGCATTTTCTTTAAGAATGGAGTTAATAATCTTAACTCTTAAGAACTTTATTTTTTATAACAAAGTTGTAATGCTTTGAGTATTACTGCATTTTAATTTCAACATGAAGTCTATAAATTCTGATACTAACTTTAGTGTCTCCACCCAAATAAAAAGTCTCCACACTGTCTTTCACTGCATGCTACTATTCCTGTTCAGGTTAAACATCAATAGTATTTGACTTCAATGTAGCTAGTTCTTTTCATAATTTGAAAATTGAGAATGTGCTGCAACTAGCATTCTTAAATTATAGAGCTCAGTGATAATATTTGATAGAGCACCCTATAATTAGGAACTTTAGATGCAATGGCATTGACCCAAGAAGGTTGAGAAGATTGTGTCTGATGGCACCAAGTTCCCCTAGTAATAAAACTTAGCAAATTTTATTTCTCTCTTTTATCTTCACTTCACCTTTGTTCCACATTTGACAAATAGCTCTGAGAACTAGTGATTTCCTGCCAGGAAAAGAAGAGAATTAGAGTAAGCATCTAACACTTAAGGGTTTTGGCTCCAGAGGGCAGAACTCAAAGGCAGGATTAATTGGGATAACAGCACAAACCTCAATATGAAAGCTTTTCAACACAAATAACTACCGTCTCATGGTATGAGTACCTGTGGGAGAGTCTACCTTTCCACCATGGGGAGAGTTCAAGCAACAACCAAGTTGTCATGTGACTCCAACCCCACAGTGGGTTGTTGTTGAGCCCGTTCTGATTCATACTGCCCTGTGTGTGTCAGAGAGGAAGTGATCAACATGTAGGACACTTAGTAAATGCACGACCTTTTTCAACAACACCTATTCAACCTTGAGAAATCAGTTTACTTTCATTTGATTTGATATCAGTAATGTGGATTGCTTGTGTTATTGTTATATACCCTGAAGTTGTTTCAGATTCATCGTGACTCAACACTATGCAGTTATGCACTATTTTTATAATTGCTGTTATGCTCAAACTTACTGTTGCAGCAACTAAGTCGATCCATCTCCTGCAAGGTCTTCCTCTATTTCGACAGCCTTTGATTTTACCAAGCATGAAGGCTTTTTTCTAGGGGTTGATCTCTCTGATTGTTGTTGTTATGTGCCATCAAGTCGGTTACAATTCACAGCCACCCTGAGTGCCACAAAACAAAACCACCTGGTCCTGTGTCATCCTCACAAGTCTTCTTATTTTTGAGCCCATTCTTGCAGTCACTGTGTCAGTACATCTTATTGAGATTCTTCCTCTTTTTCTCTGGCCCTCCACTTTACTAGCATGATGTCCTTCATGGATTGGTCTCTCCTAATCACAGGTCCAAAGTACCCGAGATGAAGTCTCACCAGTCTTGCCTCTATGAAGTTTTCTGGTTGTACTTCTTCCGAGACATACTGATTTACTCTTTTTTTTTTTTACTTAGTTATTTATTTGTTTTAGGGCATCACTGCCCTAGTGGTGGGAGTAGGAGGCCCATCCTTTGCCCCTGTGGAGCTGGAATTGAACCTCCATCCCAATGGGCCACAGTCCCGCGCACAACCACTACGCCACCGGGGCTCAGCCCTATACTGATTTATTCTTTGGCAGTCCATCGTTCTGATATTCTTTGCCACAACCATAATTAAAAGCATCTATTCTTTTTGAATTTCATTATTCATTGTCCAACTTTCACATGCAACTTTCACATTGTCCAACTTTCACATGATTGAAAATTCCATGGTTTGGACCAGGTGCACCTTACTCCTCACAATAGCATCTTTGCTTTTTAACACTTTAAAACATTCTGATGCAGCAGATTAATCCAATGCTGTTAACTTATTGTGATTTGATTTCTTGATTTGTTTTCATGAGCATGGATTATGGTTCCAAGTAAGTAAAACCTTTGACAGCTACAATACTTTCTCTATTTATCATGATGCTGCCTATTGATCCAGTTGTGAGAAATTTTGTTTTCTTTATGTTGAGTTGTACTCCACATTGAAGGCTGTAATCCATGAGCTTCATCAGTAAGTGCTTCTCCTTTCCTTCCAGCAAACAAACTTGTGCCGTATGCATATCTCAGATTGTTAAAAAGCCTTTTTCTGATCCTGATTCTGTGTTCTTTATATCATCCAGTTTCTCAGATTATTTGCTCTTCCTAAAGAGTGAATACAAATGACCCCTGAATACAGGCTAGACCTCTGACACAAACACTATGCAGACTCCTGATTTTAAACTATGCAGTTGTGTTAGTATAGGTACACTAGGGAAACCAATACACAGAAACTCATATGTATAAGAGAGCATTTTATACAAAGGGTAAGTGTTCCCTAAGAAAGCATCCAAACCTAGTGCTGTCCCAGCTCATAAGTCCAACATTAGCCCAAATGTCCCACACAATCTACAGAGTCCTCCTCAATCTCACAGACCATGCACAATGACACTGACTGCAAGAAGAAAGCTGGAGCAGTGAGCATGTAAGCATCTCAGTGTTGGCAGCGGTCTCCAGCACCCAGGGCTGCATCCGGGTACGTCCATGTGGCTTCTCCTCTGGATGTCTTGCAGGAAGTGAGTCTGGTCAGCTGAAGAAGGGAACTGGCAAAGGCAGCTGCACCCTGGTCTGACCATCAGAAAGCGAGAGACCCAAGAACTAGAAAGGTGAGGCTCACTCAGCTATTTTTCCTTTGCCCTTCAGTTAATCCCACATGTGCTTATCAGCCAGGTTGGCACAATAAACTGTAATTATCTCAGCAGCAAGCCCTTATTCTGTTTAAAAGACTACCTTTTGGTCTGCCTTAGATTCTGCATAAGCACAATTAAGTGGTCAGGAATCACTGTTCTTTGCAGTGTTATCAACAGTTTGCTGTGATTCACACGGTTAATTACTCCTGCATGGTCAATAAAACACAAGTAAATATCATTCTGATCTTCTCTACTTTTAGTCAAAATCAATTTGACATCAACAATGTTATTCCTTTTTCCACATTCTTTTCTTAATTCATCTTGAATTTCTGGAAACCCCAAATAGAGGTGCTGTTGCAATCATTATTGAATGATCTGTAGCAAAATTTTCCTTGCCTGTGATGTATCTTCTCTTACAGATATTATTACAACCCATAGTTTCATTAGATCAAGCAAAATCGGGCAATTGCTGTCATCATCATTTTCAATACATTGTTTTCTTGAATGCTTTGATATCAACTTCCCTTTATCTACTCCCTCCCTCCCCCTACCACCCCCATGGATGCTTAATATGTAATAATTTGTTGTTATTGTATTATGCTTGTTATTGTATTATGCTTGCCATATATTACAACATCCAATGTATCAATACACCTACAGTTCAGTTGCTCAGTCCCTTCATTTATGTTGTTTGATAATTTCCACATTCTATTGGATTATCTTTCTTTTGAATGAGCACAATTGTGGATTGCTTTCAAGCAGGTGGCCAAGTAGCTGTCTTTCATATCTTCCTATATGCTAGTTAGTACTTCCAGTGATCCATCAGCTTGTTTAAACATCTAATGGATATTTTGTTGAATTCTGGGCCTTTTTATTTACTAGCACCTTTAATGTATCTTGGACTTCTTCCTTTAGTACCACTAATGGCCATCAAGTGAATTTCAACTCATAGTAACATAGGACAGGGTAGAACTGGCCCTCTGGGTTCCTAAGATTGTAACTCCTTATAGGTGTAGGAAGCCCATCTTTCTCCCTTGGGGTGCCTGGTAGTTTCAAACTGCTGACCTTGTAGCTAGCAGTCCAACTTATAATCACCATGCTGCCAGGGCTTCTATTTTCCCTGGAGAATCGTTCAGATTGAGGCTTGAATTGTTTTCTTCAGTTCTCTCAACTTGAGAAATGCTGACCATGTTCTTTCATTATAGTTTTCTAACTCTAGATCTTTGAAAAAAATTTTGTGGTATTCTACTTTGTCTTCTCGAGCCCTTTAAAAATTTCTGTTCGGCTCTTTGATTTCTTTCATTTACTTTTGGTAGTCAACGTTTCAGAGTCTTTTCTGACACTCACTTGGATCTTTTCTTTCTTATCATTTTGACTTTCTTTATATCCATCCCTTTTGATGTCATACCACAATTCATTTGATTTTCAGTTATCAGTGAATGAATAAAGTATGTTCTTGAGATAGCCTATAAATTCACATGAAATATACTCAAGGCTGTCTTCTGGTTCTCATTAATTTTCTTCAACTTCAATTTGAACTTGCACAAGAGCAATTGATGGTTCCACCGTCAGCTCCTGACCTTAGTTAGCGTCTCCCTCATCTCTTCCCACAAAAGTAGACAATATGATTCCTGTGCATTACATCTGGTGAGGTATGCATATACAGTCATCGTTTATGTTGTTAAAAAGGTATGTACAATGAAAAAGTGTTGGTCTTGCCATATTCTATCAGTGATCTCCAGCTTAATTTCTATCCCCAAAGCCATATTCTAAAACTACCATTCCTTCCACTTTCTCTACAAAGGTGATGCAACACCGACCTCTTGAATTTGTCATTCCAAACAAAGCATATGTTTTTCCAATTCAAAATAGCCAATATTTGTTCATTATCGGTCACTAGTGCCCAGGATATCACTGTTTACGTGTTCCACTTTTATCTTTGATGACTTCTAGTTTTCCTAGACTCAAAGTGTCTACAACCCCCAGTATGGTTTTTAATGAATGCTTGCAGCTGTTTCTTCTCATTTTGAATCACTCCTCATTGGCAAGTGAAGGTTCCAAAAGTTTCACTCCCCTCCTGTCATTAAGTTGACTCTTCCTTGAGGAGCCAGTTCTTTCCCAGTTGGTTTTTAGTGACTTCCAACCTGGGGGCTGTCATTATATCAGACAATGTTCTGCTTGTGTTCATGTGGTTTTCAGTTACTAGCTTCCCAGAAATGAATCATCTAGTCCTTCTTCAGAGTTTATCTTAGTCTAGACACTCCACAGAAACCTGTTCACTGTAAGTACTCCTGCTGGTATTAAAATATTGGCAGCATAGTTTCCAGTATCATAGAAACACATAAGTCAACAAATCACAATAAATTGATAAACAGGTGAGGGATTTATTCTATTACTAAGGTGAAATTGCTTTGGTTCATGGGAAGAACTAATGTTACATAATTTAAATAAATAATCTTCTATATTGTTTATATTTATTCACTTTGTGATCTAATTTCCAACTATTCTGAGTTATAACTAAGTTAAAAATAACATAACTTGCAACTGCTGCAAGTTTTTGCAATTTCAAAAATTGGGAATATGCTGCAATTAGAGTTCTTCAATTACAGAGCTAAAGTATTTCATTTGATCAAGCTCTTCTGATCTATATTTAGAGACTGATGAAGACATGCCATTTGACTCAAAAATGTTGGGGAATTGCATTTGTCAGGAACAGATCTCTGACACAATCATATCCAGGCTGCACAAGTACAGAGAGGGCATCTGGTAGGATTGCCAAACCCCAGCCTCTGGGACTAGGCGAGATAGCATCCAACCTATGAGGTCCCCGATTCCTCCATGTTGGGGCCTTAACTCTGAACCTTAGGACTCCTAGCAGCTCGACTCTGAGATAACTAAGGTGTAAGTAGGTATATTGCCCCTGTTCTTCCTCTGCTTCTGTGTCTAAGATGGCTATTTAGAGAAGTTTCAAAATAAGGAGAATGGATTTTACTATAAATTTATGACAAACACAGGTAAATACTCAATATTGCCTAGCAACTCTCCTACCATTTGATGAGCTCATTCTCCCAATAATTATTTCATACTCCTCTCTGAAATGTATAACCTCTATTCCAAACTCCCAACCTAGTTCTATTTGATCTTTGGGTAAAATGACAGGATGCTAGACATAACCTGTGAGTCCCTAAGCTTTCTTGGCCTAGGCACCTTTCCAACTCCATCTTATGATACTCCCTCTGTTTCTCTCAAGCTCAACTGGCTTCTTTCAGTTTATAAATGATATCCCCCAGTAAAGAAATTTTGAACAGGGCATTCTTTCAACCTGCAATACTTATACCTCTACTTCCTGTCACTTTGCTGGTTAATTCCTTTTTATTATTTATGCTAGAGCTGCCAAATACCAGTAGAAATTTATGAGAAGGTGGAACAGTTCTGTATTCATACTGTCCAATAGGGTAGCCACCACTAGACACATGTGGCTAGTATGTGTTTGAATATCATGAGTGCATCTGAGAAATGGATTTTAAACTTTTCATTTAATTGTAGTTTACTTAAATTTAAATAATAACAAATACCTAATGGTTACCATATTCATCAGCACAATTTTGTATGTTACACAAACTAGGTTTCCTTAGGGGCAGCCTTTCCTGGCACCCCATCTGGGCGTAGGGCCCCTGCCATGCGTATTCTTGACTTTCATCTTTTCCCTCTCAATAGCTCTCTGAGTTTGAGTTTGAAATTATATAGTCATTGTGTGTGGTCACCATTGTATCCCAGCATCTAATACACAATAGGAGAATATACATATTTTTGAATGTGTGCATTAGTTAATGTCTTAAGCTGGGTTTACACACACACACACACACACACACACACACAGAGAATAATCTAAAGGAAATGGCCCACACGGTTGTTCTTGTTGCCAGGTATTGTCAAGTTCATTCAAACTCTTAGCGATGTTATTTACCATAGAACAATATGCTGCCAATTCTTATGCTTGAACCCATTGGTGCAGTCACAATGGATACTTGTAGCTGTTTATTCTCATTCTGAGTTGTGCTTAATCAGTAAATGAAGTTCCCCCAAATGCTGTTCCATCCACATCAGTAAAGTCCACGCTGCTTTGACGAGGCAGTTTTTTGAGTGCCTTCCACCCTGAGGAGCTCTTCTTCTATCACTATGTCAGAAAATGTTCTGTTGGCAAATTCCAAGTTCGTGAGTCAGATGTTCAGCTGATGGCTCATTCTGACTTACATAATTTCAGGAGCTCTTGGATCCGAATTTAGCTGATCAAATAACAGACTTTTGGCTACAGAAGCAAAGGAACCTAATATCAGCCTATAACATGGTAGGTTGCTCACGACTCTTAAGGTTGGAGGTAATATGGCAGAACTTCCAAAGAACCAAAAGTCAAATGATGAGCCAGATACAGGATCAGACCCAGCATAAAACAAGTCCTTATGCTGGAATGTGCATCTGCTGCAAGGTCACAGCCCTAACCTCCTTTTCAGTCAATTGAGTACTCATAACAGATCTCATCATGGTGGGATTACAGATCTCATCACGATGGATGACTTCATAACTACCAAGCCACTGAGAATTGTGACCCTGTCAAGTTGACACAGAACCTTAACTATCACAGTTACTTGACACTGGATGAGTACATATGGAGAAAGTACAGGTTAAAATTGCTGCCAATAAACTGCAGTGGATAATTCATGGTCAAGGAAAGGTGAATGCCCTATTGAGCACTATAATGCTATTAAAGAGACAATTGGACAACTCATCTCTCAAGTCAATTAACCATAGTGTACACCTGTTGATGCGCACACAAGTTAAGATTGAGTAACAGACCAAAGGCAAGATTCTTGTTCTCAAACTATAAGTATTAAATCATTATCCACATCCTACCAGGCTACCATTAGTAAAAGTCTAGCTGTCAAAACAGCATTCTCCTCCAGAAAAGCGATGAGCTTGATAATTTATTCATTTTGGCTGCCACTGATTTTTATAATGTTAAAAATACTGGGGTAATATATTTCAAAGTAAATCATATTCTTTCAACACCTGATATACTCAATTTAACATATGGCTGCTATCTAAAATGTATTTTAGCAAGACTATATTTTCTCAAATTGATAGGATTATAATTTCCCCTATTTAAAGGTTACGTAATTAAATGCAGGCATATAATTTTTATAGAAACAAATAAAATATGATCTAGAACACCCTGAAAATCTTTCTCCTGCCTGTCCTAATGCTAACCCCCTCAGGAAAAAAGTGGAAAAATTTAACTCCAAGAAAGTCATTCCTTTCCTCTCACTACAGTTCTTTCAATAACACATTTGAAAACTGCTTTCTTGTGTAAAAATATTTAAGAACCCACCATTTTATAGGAACTATACTCTTGGTATTCAGTAGAGTAATAAAACATTAAAATAAAAGTAGTATTGTTCAGAAATCAACATTCCTTTAATTACCACAGTGCCTATACAAGGTGGCTTCAAAATATTTATGGAACAGTTATGCTATTTGTATTCATATTTTCCAGTGAATATTTTGAAGGTTCAACAAATGCATTTGAAAATAATTGTGCAAATATATGCAATGTCGCATTTATTTACTAATTCAGCAAGGTCTGTAGCACAAATTGGTTTACACACCCTAGCTCTCCTTCTATGGTGTTCCCCCCCCGCCCCAGCTTATAGCCCTTAATATGTATTAAATTATATTCCATCAAAAGTATTGGTAAAATTTTAACCCCAACTACCTGTATGTATAATCTTGTTTGGAAACAAGACCTTGGAAAATGTTATGAGTTAACATGAGATCATAGTCATAGTAGGGTAGTAAAAAAATTAAAAGAATTTAAAAAAACAGTTGTTGTTGAATCAATTTCAATTCATACAATTCAGAGTAAAACTTTGCTCCCTAAGATTTTCAATGACTGATTTTTCAGAAGAAGATCACCAGGTTTTTTTCCTGAGGCACCTCTTAAACCAAGCACATGGACCATTATACCCCCCTGAGGACTTCCATACCAGAGTAGATTGAGTCCTCAACCAATCTGAGTGCTATTCTCATAATATTGGAGACCAGACAGAGAGACAGAGAAAGAGCATCAAGTGAACACCGGGGGCTCCAGCTACAAGTCAAGAAACACCTAGTAGAAGCAGAGATCAGAAAGGATCTTTCTCTAATCTTCAAAGAGAGCGTTGCCTCACGGACAGCTTGAATTCAACTACTAATCTAACTAGGACAGACACAATAAATTTGTTCTTTTTAAAATGTTTTTTTAATTTTCTTATTTATTAAAAGGTTACTTTCTTAGAGCCTTTGACAGCTCTTATAACGATCCTGTGTTAGTTCGGGTAGACTACAGAAACAAATACATATACATGCAGATGTATATAAGAAAGATGTTTATACACAAGAATAATTGAATATTGAGAAAACATACCAGTCCAGTCCAGATCAAGTCTATAAGTCAGGTATTAACCTATAAATCTGATAACAATCTGTAAAGTCCTCTTCAGACTCATGAAACACATGCAATGACACTGGATTCAGGAAGATCACAGGCCAGCGGGTGGGAAGTCTTATGAATCCAGTGATGTAAGCATCTCAGCACTGCCGGGGCTCTCCACCAGACTTGTCCAGCACCCAGGGCTGCATCAGGGTAGGTGCATGTGGCTTCTCCAACTCCCGGAACATTGTGCCATGTGTCTTGTCAGTAGAGTGTTTCCAAGAGAGTGAGAAGAGAGTGTGTGTCTCCTATCTCCAAGGAAGAAATACAGGAGTTTCCAGAATTCTCAGGAGAAGGCTATGCCCACACAGAGGTCTCATTGGCTATATCTTGATTGACAGGCCAGACTCCACCCTTTCACTCATACTCCCCTGAAATGGACACCAGATTATACAAATACCACAAATTCATACATCAATTGTATCAAGTATATTGTACATATGTTACCATAATTCGTTTCTATACATTTACTTTCTATTGAGCCCTTGGTATCAGCTCCTCTTTTTTCCCTCACTCCCCACCCAACCTTGTAACCCCTAATAAATAAAAATAATAAATTATTATTTTCATATTTTACATCAACCGCTATCACCCTTCCCCCATGGCTTCTGTTGTTCATCCACCTGGAGTGTGGGGTGGGGTGTGATGATGTTTTGATAATTGTGATTGGTTCCCCCTTCCTCCCTAAATTTCTTTTCTTATAAGCCACCTACTTTGTGGTACTTGGCTAAGCAGTCCTAAGAAGTGAATGTGATTGGAAACTAGGAAGGAGTAATGTTACTTAAACCTTAACATATGAACCATATCTTGTGATATGGTCCTGCTTGATATTCAGTGTCCTCATGAAGGGACCATGGAAGATAGGGGTACTATCATAAAGTGTAGTAAAGAAATCAGATTATGCCCAGCTATCAGAAAGAATAGCATCTGGAGTCTTTAAAGTTTGTAGCAAGCAGACATCTAAATGAAGTGTCAGCTAAGTCCACATGGAAAAAGCACACCAATCTGTGTGATCAAAGAATTATGAAGAATAAAATTAAAGATGGGAGGAGAAAATTGTATTAGAGCTGAAATTCTGAGTATCTCATTTTCAGAAGGCAAAGGCTCTGTATAACAATGAAAGGCCAAAATCCATTTGCAGAAGCCCCTCAGGCTTTTAACTAGGGAAAGGAATAGCCTTGCCCTTAGATAGAGTGCATTGGAAAATGGATTACTATAAATATAAACAAAAAGAAAAATACACTTAGGTTAAAATTTAATAGTACATTGTTTGCTCCCCCTTTTGACTCATTTTCAATTTTTTTTGGTATATTCTGCTTTACTTTGGATTGAGGGTTTCTTGTACTTTAATTTTGTGGATGATTTTCTTTCTATGAAATCCAGATAGGTAAAGACAGAGATAGAGACAGAAACTAGATTGATAGGTTTTTAGGATTATGGCGGGGGGGAGGGGCGGTTGGGGAAAAATATAGAATTAAGAATAACGAGTAGAAGACTGAATAAAATGTCCTAACATTGATCGTGGTGCTGCTTGCACAGCTTTTACAATACAGTTAAGCCACTTGATGGTTGTCGTCGGTTGTTGCTGAGTCAGTTCACAGGCATAGAAGTGCTCTATATACAATAAAAAGAAACACCACCAGCCTTGCACCCTCCTCGCCATCACTCATATGTTTGAACCACTGGTGCAGCCGCTGTGTCAGTCCATCTTGTCAAGAGTCTTTCTCTTTTTTGCTGCCCCTTCACTTTAGCATGATGTCCTCTAGGGGCTGGTCTTTCCTGGTCTCCTGATCAAAGTGACAACTTCTTCCCCTCCTTGCCTCTAAGGATCATTCTGGTTGTACTCCTTCCCTTCCAGGACAGATGTGTTCATTCTTTTGGCAGTCTGTGACACTGTCAATATTCTTTGCCAGCACACAAGACAAATGCATGACTCTTCTCTGTGTTCTTCCTTCAAGAAGCCTTCTGTAGCGGACAGCCTATTCTTTTTCAGCAGTCTGTTCTGGGTCTGGAAGCTCTGCTCAGACCTGTTCACTTTGGATCACCTTGCTGGTATTTGACATGAGATGGCTTTCAGCATCAGCGCAACACGAGAGAAACGCTGGAGCTCTCACAGTATGACAAACGGGTAGACACATGGCGACATTGAGTTGTATGGTATGCGAAGTATCTGGACCTGTGAAAAATGTTAAATGAGTCTTATCTATACAGAGGATTTTTATTTCCGTCTGTGAAAAATCCCACTACCTTTTAGTTCTACTTTTTTTTCCTGGAACATTTTAAAGCCTCCTTGTACTTGGGTCCTGTCATATTCTACAGTTGTTCTGTCTCTGATGAACTGTTCTAATAGATAAAGCAGAAAATGAAGTCCCTGAAATGGGGCAACCTTAGGAAAAAAGCAGGAGAGTAAAAGAAGGCTATTTCTTCTTGTTTGTGCTCTTGACAAAGAGATCAGGACTTGGAGGCATTCCATGAGTTTATCTTGGCTATTTTCTACAGTGAAATAGAATTGTATGTAAATCATTCATAAGAGAAATAGCTGAATGACTTGTGTGCATTCAGCAATGAAACTACAGTGCTATTTGACACTGGTTCTAATGTCTTCAGCAAAAACACGACACTCTCTCTTGACCCTGACTGCTGTCATTGAAGCGTCTCAATTTCCAGGATCCTGTGATGCTTGCTCCATAACCTCTACGTGGGCTGAGGAGTATGAATGTCCAATTGGCGTCTGTTTCACAACAGAGCAGGCTACCAGCAAGATCACTTTCTGGATAGCGGCCTCTGCCTTCCACTAACTGAAATCATGCTTTAGATGAGGGCCATTTGCTTCTGACCCATTTCCTCCACTCATCTTACAATGACGGTCTTTACGAGTGTGGTTTTGACATGTAAATAAATCCATTCCTAGAACTCTATTCCTACCCTATCTCATTATGATAAGCAGAACACCAGTCATTCCTGAGAACACAATCCTGAAAACATCTCTATTTTAGCTTTTTAAAAATGCAAAGTGTGACACAAAGTGTGCATTCATATTTCAATAGAAGCAGACATACCTGAACAATAGCAACAAAAAAAAAGTGAATTTCCTTTTTTTTTTTGGGGGGGGGGGGGCATCACCACCCTCTAGTGGTGGGAGTAGGAGGCCCAGCCCCACTGCTGGAATTGAACCTCCATCCCAGTGGGCCACAGTCCCACGCACATCGGGACTCAGCCCTGTGAATTTCCTTTAGGCAATATTTGGTGGACTATTCCCACTAGCTGTTGCTTGATTTGCAGCTGACTTTCCTATATCTCTGAGCTGTAGCTCCAGAGCTTCTGAATTTGTAAGGCATCATAAAGGAGTCAGAGAAACAGACTCCATCTTACTAAACCAAACCAAACTCATTGCTATGGAGTCTGTTCCAACTCACAGGACAGGGGAGAACCACCTGTATGGCTTTCCTAGACTGTCACTCTTGGTGGGAGTAGAACCCCCTAAACTTTATATTCTGCATTGCAGGCTCACCTTATATCATCACCCGAGAAACTCGTGAGCCTTGGGTCCATACCTTGAACTCCCTCCTGCTTCTTGTCTTCTCAACTCATTGATTTGCCTATATTTCCAAATAAGAGTGTTTCAATTTTGAGGATTTGGACTTTATTGACAGACTACGTATAGTAGTAGGTGTTAGTCCAGGTAGACTAGAGAAACAAATTCATAAACATGCATATGGATAGAAGAGAAAGGTTTAAATACAAGAGGAATGGTACATTGAGAAAGCATCCCGACCCAGTCCAATCCATCCAGTATCAATCTATAAAGTCTCCTTCCGACTCATGAAGTAGGTGTAATAACATGAGGACAATCACAGTCCACTGGATGCAGAGTCTTATGTATATAGTGGCAGCATCTCGGGGCTGGCAGGGGTCTCCCCATGGCTCCTCATCTCCAGGACTCAGGTCCATCAGCAGTAACCATTGGCGGTAGAAGCATCTCAGTGCTGGCCAGATTCTCTCTGTGTCTTCTCTGGCCTCAGAGGTCTGGCACCATCGGGGCAAGCTCATGCGGCCTCTCCTCCAGCTCCTCCAGGTTCTAGGACAGGATCTATCAGCATGCCACTATCCCGTCCTGTTGGTAGACCAACTCCAAGAGACTGAATCTAGTCTCTCTTCTCCAATTGGGAATACTGTGAGACTTCCCAGAATTCTCAGGAGAAAGCCATGGCCACACAGAGGCCTCACTGACTATCTCGAGATTGATAGGCTAGACTCCACCCCTAGACTCTCAATCATGAAATTGACATACGAGTACATGACTGGCACATAGTAATTCTATTAGTGTTGCAGGGGAGAGGCTCAAGTTGCAAGCCCCTTCACTTATCAGATCTTGTGCTTGCACGAAAGATTTCAGGTGAGCAATGAAATCCAGAGAAGAGACAGAGAAAAGATTTTAACAGAAAGAATACGTTTATTGAAGGAGGATTCTTGGAAAAAGAACTCCAAAGAGCACTTAGCTCGTCTAAAAGGCCTGGCAAAATACAAAGCCGGGCCTTACCTTCAGTTAAGGGTGGACTTCTCACCGTAGGATGGCTTTCTGGTGGATCTTCTATTGGCTGCTGCTCTGTGGTAAAGCGCTTCTTTTCAGGGATGTGCGTTCCAGCACTGAAGGAAGGCTGGCAGTTTCAAACCTCTGATTTTGAGGTTAAAGCTCAGCATGCAACCCCTATACCACCATGGCTCCTTGGCATATGTGTGTGTGTGTATCAAAGCTTATATAAAACTATTTCCCAGATGATTGTGGCACAATAGATACTCAATAAATATTCGTTGAATGAATGAGTCCAAAGCCACCAGGAGGAAAATGAGGATTTCTGCTCTCACAAAGATTCACAGGCTCAGAAACCCACAGGGGCAGTTCTCTTCTGTTCATGGCTTGTTTTTCAATCAAAGATCATTTTAGTGAAATGAGGGGGCTCATTTAAGGGGGCTCTTATGACAACTCATCTGTCAATGATGTCAAGTACAGGCGTACAAATGCCGCCGTCATTATTTTCTAGACGTACTTCCTGCTGATCCCTTGGTGTCCTTTTCCCCTCCCTCCCCCCTCATGACCCCTTGAAATATAAGTTACTTTTATTTTCACATCTCACACCAAGCACAATGAGCCAAGATTGGCTCAGTGGCAATGAGTTTTATTTTGTTGTTGCTGTTTTGCTTTGACCTGACAATAAGACTATAAGCACAAGCTTGGAAGAAATAACACAAATTTCCCAAACTTGAACTGCTGATCTCTTTAAACAACTGACCAACCTCTTTTTTCACCACACTTAATTTACTAATTTATTATTTCCTGATTTACATTCTGTATTCAATTGGAATAAAGAAAACATTTTTGTTTCTTGTATAATAAGTAATACCTTTGCCTCCACATAGTTTATCTTTTAAGATAATTTAATATCTTATAACTTACTTAGGGTACATCTATGCATATATAGATGTGTGTACATATCTTTATATATCTCTCTATAGATATACATACACATTTAGCTACTTATGGAAATAAGCTTTCATTTGAATCCACTAGTGACACTATGAATGTCAGGCCTGGAGATGCACCTCTGTACACTCCTATGGAGAGGAGCCCCATGGAGTGTAGAACTCCACTTTGACATGGTCAACCGGAATTGACTTGGTGCTAACAGATAAACTGTATGCTAGAACCTCAGGAAGTATGCCCCAAAGGGAGATGAAATGATAATGGAATTTTCCATGAACTCTTTGAAGCTCCCTTGTGTATAATCTTATGAGCAATACCGAGAAAAATCTCTGTAAAACAAACATATGTACAAGTTCCAGACAATGACCCATCTCTAGGGAACATTAAATAAATCAAATTTTGTTATGGTCGAAGAACTTAGACAGCCCTTTGGAATTTCCTGCTACCTCAGGTGTAACTGATTGTTAGAATTTCTATCTGGAATTTCAGGGGCAATTAAAATGCAGTCATTCTTTTCCCCCTTGGTTGTGCCCTTATTGGTTGATATTTAATGATTTGGTGTTTGACCAACATAGAGGAGAAAAGATCTCTCTCAGAAAACTTGCAATGACAGATGTCATTTTTGAGCTCTTGGATGCCAATGGAAAGTGACCCTTATAACCATAAGCAATAAAATTCTACACAGATAAAGTCCTATTCAATAGGGTAGACGTTTCCAGTTAGGAAATCCCTCTTAATAAGAAAGAGCTAGAAACTACATATTGTTCTTTTCACCACAAAGCACGATGGCCCCTTATTCCATGCTCTACCACAGTGAGCCCTCCATTGTGTAACCAGGGCTACAAAGTAGTGACAGGAACTTTGGGACTGAGCTGAGTTAGTGACTAGGCATGTCCCCAATGTCTCTAAGTTCCCAAGGCCACCCTTTAGTTGTAAGGCCGCTTTTGTCAGGCTCACCGGGAGGTCTGTCTGCCCTCATCACCGCAGAGCAAGACAAGGTTTTACAGAACATTCTTTTTGAGTCTCAAGAGCATTGAGAAATATGTAAGATTTGCTAGAAACTTTTTCACAGGAGGTTTAAACCCCTCCAAATTTGGGTAGTACTTATTGTTCCTGATGCAATCCTTCATCAGCTGCTGCTATAGCAATCCACAATACACACACACACACACACACACAAGACAAAGAACAACAATGCATCATAAGCACAGTATTCGAAACTCATGATAAGATGATTCCAGTCACACAGCATCCTCCACAAAGCAAAACTTGTCTTCCCCCAAAAGGAGTTGATAAGTGTCACTGTCCAGCAAGGCATCTATTTTCAAACTCAGCCCAATTAAGAAGCTGGGCTGCTGGCCATAACTCCTACACAGAAGTGAACATGTACTTCTTCAGTGCCTCTGACAGCCAGGGCCAGTGAGGAGCACCCAGTAGTAATTGAATTGTGTTTAGTATTGTTTACACTAACATGGCATGGAGCTTCAACACCGCCCCCACCCTACCTCCACCTCCAGGCAGCAGAACGAGGGCAGACCCCAGGCATAGGGGGATCAGGGTCAAGACCCAACCCACGGCGGCTGGGGTCTGCCCTTGTTGTCAGGATTTGCCTGGGGGGGTATCATCAGCATCAACTCTGACTCATATTTAACATTCAATAGCAAGACAGATCCAGTAACCATGAGGACCTGGAAGAGGGCCAGTCTATTGGTACTAAAGCACTGCCTGCCACAACAGAGCTTGCTGGGCCAGACATTTATGGGAAATGGCTGACAGCAGGATAAACAAGCAGTTCCTTTTTGGGTGAGCCATAGAGGAAGCAGGGTGGACGAAATAAAGTCTGTAGGTATGCACTTGACATGGTGCTGGGGAGCTGTGGGCTGCCCGGAAACAGCATCAGAAAGAGGCGCCAACACAACACCCTGGGAGATGGCGTGGTTTGGTTCCAGAAAAGGCACCTGCAAAGAGAAAGAGGCAAAGTGGCCAACAGTGTCAGCCCGCAGTGCCAGCCAGGGAGGGCAGGCTTGATGGGAACAGATACATCACGTGTGAAAGGCACTTGGACAGGAACTTCAGCCCCCCTGCACTCCCACTCGGAGATGGTGGGCATCCTGGTGTGGGCTGCTCCCTCACCGGGGATGCTCACCCTCCCCCGCCTCGGCTCTTTCAACGAAATCCTGAACCCTAGCAAGCAAGTACAACGTGTAGGATCAGAAAGGAGCCCCGAGACTCAAGGCAGAGAAAATCTCAAGGAATTACAGGGCCCTGGAGGAGCCGCACGGACGAGTGGTGTATAATTAGGTGAACTGGGTGTGTGTTTCTAGCCCGCATGTCTCAGGGTGAGTCATGTATTGAGCCTGGTGTAGGTTTGAACGCAGCTCTGGTGCTAGCTTGAGCCATATTTAGCCCAGATCAGTTTAATGGAACGCCAGAAAAGAACAACAACTCTCTCCTTTCTGTGGCTTTCTTTGCAGAGCTACAAAATGAGCCTCGGCGAATAGCAGTCAGCTGAGATAAGCGGCTGTTCCAGGAGCCAATGCCCTCCTGCCAGACAAACACAAACAAGCATGGGCGAGAAGCAGGAAAAATGCAATCCTCAGATAGCAATGAGACAATGGTGCTTTTACTTGGACCTCAGGCTCTGCAAACTGGGACTCACAGGAGAACCGTGAGGGGAGACCTCTTGGAAAAGGGCAGCCAGACTCGGGAATAAAATGACAACCCATTTTCCTTGCCCCTCTTGGTGCTTCTGGGTCAACGCCAGGCATGTCCTTGGAGCCAACCCTGTCCTAATCCCATACTATGTGCAAATCCAGACTTCAGAAGGGATAGCAACGGATTAGGCTTAAAGAGATTCGTAATACAAACCTCCAGGGGGAAGAAATTTAAATCATCAATAAAGAAGGAAAACTTTCTTTGTGTTAGTGGGAAACTACTGACTTATAAAAGAAAGTCCGGACAAATTGGGATTGAGCTGTGACTTGATTGCAGGGAACTTTCATGCCTTCCCACCCCAGGGCTTTCCAGAAGGCCACTATGAATGGGAGGCATCCTGCCTTAGTGGTCACAGGGCCAGTCGGTTCCTGGCTGAGGAGCTGCAGTTTTATGGGACTTTTATGAACTGGACTGGTAGGCGTAAAAAAAAAAAAAAAAAAGAAATGTTGGTTCCACCTCGATAGTCCAATTATGGTGTAAATTTAAGATCATTTTCTTAGAGATAGTGAGTCCTCAGGAAGCCTCCAAGTAAAGACAAATGAAAGGCTTGGGTCTAAAAACAGGCTTCCAAAAGTAGAAATAGGACACAGGAAGTAGAGAGTTTTAAAAAGACATATTAGCCAGAAAGAAAGAAGTAGGGAGAGAGAAGTAGACAGTTCTGGAAGGGAGACTCGAAGGGAAGGTCGGGGCTAAGAGGAGAGTGGCCTCTTGGATGCATTTTTAGTTACAATTGATTTAGTATCAAGCAGCCAGAACTCCAGGATTGTGTGATGTGATCTCCCAAGACCAGAAAGAAAAGACCTTTCCCCAAATCCAATGTTCCTCATAGACCTTTCACTGGCGTTGGTTCTGGCTATCACCACCCTTCTAGGGAAAATTATATCCTCCTTCAGTTTTCTCTTCTTTTTCACACCCTTCTTCACTGTTTCATTCCTGGCCCTAAATCCGCTCTTTTATCCCCCGAGTAGAACTGTTATGGACAGCCCCAGGGAGACCAGCAATGTCCAGTTTTACAATTCTTCTCCCCAATGATGACATCAATATTTTAATCCCCAGTTCTCATCACCTACCTTATCTCTAAAGTTTCCAGTTCTCTATGCGTCATGCCCACACCCATGTCCCTGGTGACATATACCCCTCAAAGTGCCCAACACAGTGATCACATAGGTATGGACACCATTAATATCAGCTGAATCATGACAATTGCATGGATGAATGAATGAGCGTTTCCCAGTTTTCTCTTCTGGCTCACTTTTCTGGTTTCTTTTCTGGCTTACTTTTTGTTTGGGTAGGAGCAGACTAATTAGCCACCAGGAAGTTCCCCACATAAAATTTGCTCCTCTGTTGTTCACCTAGAAAGGGGTATTGTTTCCTTACATCCCTCCATTCATTTTTGTTGGCCTTGTTTCCTTTGCTGGTGAAGCAGAACAGAAGTGATCAGGCCTGTGGCAAGTCATATTATTCACGGGATGTTGTTTCTTCTCACAGTTGGGACTGATTTTTGCCTTGGCCTCACTGTTTCCTTTCCCATAATCTTTAACCCCTGAACAACAGCAATAACATTAATTGAAGGTTAAGCTAAAAATGTACTAGGATTCTAGTTCATACATGCATGGGTTTATTCTAAACAAGATGTGTTTAAACACATCTGTGAGATCAGTGGATGGCTGAAACGAAGTTGTTTCAGTCATACATTTTCCTTCAGAAAAAAATCACTTCCATAAAGTCACTGCTGACTCACAGTGGCCCTGAAGGACAGTGAAGGACTGCCCTTTGGATTTCTGAGATTTTAAATCCTTGGCAAGAGTAGACAGCCTCATCTTTCTCTATGGAGTGACTAGTGGGTTTGAATCACTGATCTTGAATTTCGTAGCTCAGTATGTAGCCCATGTAGTCCCCAGGGCTCCTTAGACGTATTCAAATTCACTGCCATCAAGTAGATTCCAACATAGCAACCCATAGGACAGAATCAAACTGCCCTGTTGGTTTCCAAAACTGTAAATTTTTTAAATTATTTTTTTATTAGGCATCACTGCCCTCTGGTGGTGGGAGTAGGAGGCTCAGCCTTTGCTCCTGTGGAGCTGGAATTGAACCTCCATCCCAGTGAGTCGCAGTCCCGTGCACAACCACTACCCCACCGGGGCTTAGCCAAGACAGTAAATTTTTATAGGCTAGACAGCCTCATCTTCCCCCAAAAGAGTTGTTGGCGGTTTCATGGGGTGCCTTGAAAAATCAGTCCAACCTAAGCAGTGGCTTCTGAGGGGATCTGCTGGCCCAGTTAATTCAAGGCAGAGTGTTTAGCTCAGAAGGTTATAGCAATTGTTCTTTTGAGGTCCCAAAGGGTAATCTTGACAGAGTTTTTCAAAGGACGCAGGATAATCACAGGAGATTTAAGGAAATGTACAACTGCACAGTGAGGGGAAAGACCAGAACAGTGGCAGGAATTGCTCATTTTTTAAGGGTAGCTAAGGCTATCCCATAAGAATTTAGGGGAGGGGACCTTACCTTTGCAGTCCTGAGCATGCCTCTTCAGACTGCTTTTTTGTTCCCCAAACTCAAAAGGACACAGCTTGTTTCTCTCAGGGATACCTTATTTACTAAAGAGCAAAAGATTCTTCGGAGAAGGTTCGAGAGATGTGAACCCTGTCTTGAGAATATACAGATCTATGTGGAGGACATGCTGAGTAACGATGGCATCACATTATAAATTTGCTTGTTTAATAAAGGTTTCTATTAATTTGTAGCAATGTTCTTTAACTTACCAATCTAGTACTTAGTGTAATGCATGGAGTTAGTGGATGGTGCAAATAGTTTGGCGGTTCAAGCCCACCTGGAGGCACATGGGAAGAAAGGTCTGGCAATCTACTTCCAAAATAGCAGTTCCTGAAGGTGCAATGGAGCAGGCTTCTACTCTGACACATGTGTTGCTGCCATGCGTCAGCATCAACTTGACAACAACGGAGCTGATTATATGCCAGGCACTCTGCCATACTAAGTACTATGCATGCATTATCTTTCCGAATCTTATCAAAAATCTTATAAAGCAGAAATAATTTGACAGAGGCGGAAACAAAGGCTTAGGAAGTTCACCTAACTAGCTCAGGGTGAGTGGTAGAGCCAAGTTTCACACAAAATTGACAAAACCCCATGGTTACCTACTTCACTACACATGCTTACATAACTATCAGATTCAGTGAAGACTCCATGTGAAGAATTGGGGAATGGTGGTGGTGTCATTTGCTACTGTGTCAGCTCTGACACATGATGTGATGCATAACAAACAATCCCTGGTACCTTTGAGTCCATTTTGATGATTGTATCTACAAACCTCATTGAGATTTCCTTCATTTTGCTGACCACCTATTTTAACAAATATGTTCCTCTAGCAATTAGTCTTTAGTGATAAGTCTAAACTCTGCAAGGCAATGTTCCACCATCCTTATTTCTAATATTGATTTACTCATTCCTATGGCAGTCTATAGTGTACTAAATATTCTTTGCCAAGACCACAATTCAAATGCATCAATTCACCATCTGTTTTGCTTTTTCATTACCCAATTTTCACACACATATGATGTGATCAAAAAGACCATGGTTTGAGTTAGATGTGTCTTGGTTATCAAAGTGCCGTGCTTGCTCTTTGAAGAGACCTTTACCTTGAATGTTTCCCAATGTACTGTGCTATTTGATTGCTTGAGTGATGCATCCATGGATGTTGATTGTTGATTTAAGTAGAATGAATCCACTGACAGCATCAACTTCTTCTGGAAAAATCAACACACACCATGTTCAATGGAGAAGAAATTGAAGGCTACGAGGATTTTTCAAGCCACCAAATCCATGATCATAAGGAGCTTAAACATTTAGAGGAAAAACTGTAATCTGAAATGATGCCTGGGAAGTGTACGGAGACGCTCAGATGAAAGGGTTACATTACACAAAGCATGCGCTGCTCAGTGCTACATGTCCCTGCCCTTGAGGCAGAGCGCAGCTGCTAGAGTTTTGACTATGCAATGTTTCAGATTTGGTTTCCCCTCCTCTTTGATCAGGCTCCTCTGTTTCTAAAGCTCATACTATACATATAATTTCTATTCAAATTCAAAATCTTTCCAATTATTGTCTGAATGCAACGTTATTCAAGGATTTTTTTCCTGAAAGAGCACCTATCTGACATGCATTTTTAATTTTATGTGCAATATGCAAATGTCATCACTGTAGTTGTTAACGGCAGTGCAGGATTGCAATTAACTACAGAGCTGTGCATTTTAGTTATATGCTAATGCTAATGAGATTTTCATAAAGCAAGTCCAATTACCAGTCCTATTTTTTAACTGCAAGAGCTCGTGCAAAGCAAAGGTGTTGACTTCCTTTGGAATAAATTACCCTTTGTCCTCGCCTCCTTCATCATATTCAATCATCCTAAAAAGTAACTCTTGCTACTTCGCATATCTTATCCCATCTTGCCCTATGGTATAATATTGATAGAGACTGTGGGCAAAATTGTTTAGAAACCAATTTGCACTGCACAGGGAGTGGGGAAACTTCTCCAGAATGTAAACTGTTCCAGCCAAGCCTCGGAGCTTTGAACCGTCAAGGGAAATGGGAGCTGGACTGAGCCGAAGATGCCGATGGTGAGTTACAGATATACGCTTGGGGAATGCAGGCAAGGGGTTACCTTGAAGTGAGGAAGCTGTATGCTGGGGGTGGATATTTAAACTCAGCTGTGTGGGCCCAAGTTTCCCTGGTTGAGATGAGCAGCCTTAGGAGGAGAGTCATCCATTCGTTCAAAAGCTGATTGTTAGGGACTTGAGTGTGTCAGGCACTGAACAAGACACTGGGGCTTCAAATGTCAACTGCAGAGAAATGGGATGGTGCGGGAGAGGGGTTTGAAGTGACTGCAGACTTGCCTGCGATATTATCTGTGTTCATGCTTTATTTTACAAAGAGCAAGTGCAACTGAATGGCAGTGGTGGTCGTTGCTTGTCATTCACTGCCATCAAGTCAGCATCCAACTCAAGGCCACCATGAACAGAATGCTGCCTGGTCCTGCCCCCACCTGCGGATGGGGGTAGATTCATGGGGTTTTCATTTAGGATTAGCTCACCTGGTCCTTGTTTTCTAACTTGTCTTCCTCAGGAAGCTCAGCTGAACCCTGTTCACCAGCGCCGCAGCCACACCAGGCTCCTGGGACAGAGAAGGACACACACACACACACACACACGTCTCCTGATTAGAGGACAAGCATTCGATCGCTGATCAGATGTGGTCCGTGTTCAGACGCGTTTATGAACAGTTTGGTCAATTAAAGGATGATTCACGACACTGCCTGCCTTCAATGAGCTCATGCTTAAACAAAGGGAGGCAAAAACGCAAAGTGGTTTTGTAGTAAATTGTGGCATGTATTTCGATGTGTTTTTTGAAAGATATTGGGATAAAAGACCAGGAAAAGATCCCATTGGAGAGCGGTAATGAAGAGGAGATAAGAACAAAAGGCAAAGAGATTCTTGAGCTTAAGAGACAAACAAAGTGGGAAGTCAGTCTAGAGAGCAGCCTAAAGAGATGTGAATCAGCCAAATTCACTGCAAGTGGCTCTGAGTGACTAAGGCACAAGGTATGAGATGGGTCATAAGTAAAAGATGAAATTGGAAAAGAGTTGTTGAAGGGCTTTAAGCAGGAGAATAACAGCCAGCTTTGGCTCTTAGAATTGCCATTTAGGGAGCAGAGTGCAAGTTATGTGTGAACTGAGGGGAGGAGTCATCTTTTCTGGAATGGTTTCTCTTTTAACTCAGATGCTGTCAATGATCTGTTTCATTAAAGAAAACATGTTCTATCCCCACATGGAAGAAGCATACCTTTAAGAAACATAATCTAAGTCAGAAAGCAGAAGGAAAGTCAGAGAGATTGGAATGAACACTTGATGGTGTTGATACATAGTTTGAGGAACTTTTCTACACTGGCTCAACTTATAAAGGGGAAAGGAATATAGAAAAAAGAGCACAAGAAGAGAAAAAGTGGGGGGAGAGCTGGAAGAGAGAAAGGAAGATGAAGTATTAGCAAAACTAAACTCTCTCTCTCTCTCTCTCTCTCTCTCTCTATATATATATATATATATATATATATATATATGATATCTTTTCATTCCATATCAACCTCACTACCCAACTCCTACTGCCACAGCATGAGGAAAACCAGAAACTATGAAGAGGCTTAGGATATTCCAGGGTTAAGTAAATGGAGGCAGAATTTGTGGTATATTTCAAAGTGGGGAAAAGATAGATGATTTCTTAACATTAAAAGGAAATTATTTTAGTGTATTTTAAGCACATAATGGGAGGGTGAGTTATAGATTATGAAAAGAGAGAAGAGTATCTTTGTGGATTGTAAATAAAAGGTTTTTTTAAAGTTAAAAGCTATCTCTTGTGTAAATGAAATATATATATATATATACACACATATACACACACACACATACGTATCTCCAGGAAGTTGTTATGGATCCATTTGTTTGTTTGTTTTTCTGTCTCACTACTCTGCTCTCCTGTGGACATAGACCTAATTTTCATAACATACTTGCTAGAACTCAAGCTGTCACATCCACTGTATAGATAGGCCTGGGAGGAGAAAGCAAACTGCCTAACTACACTTCTATTTACATCTCATTGGCCAGAGGTTAGTATCATTTCCAGAGGACAGACATAGTACATAGGTCATTGAATAAAGGAATTCATCTTCACTGTAACAAGGATGGAAGGTTAAACATGTTGATATGAATAAATGAAGATAGTGGTGGAAAGGTGAATTTTATTACTTGTATATGCCTTCCATTAAGTCCAAAGGGAAATTTTCTGCTCATAATGAAAGAGTAGGAATTAAGGAAAACTAAGATGCTTGAAAGAGCCATACTGGGAAGGGAAGTGGAAACTCTTGGGGCAGCAGGCAGTGTTGTAGTGTCAGACCTTGGCTGAGTTCACGTGGAGGAGTGAGAATCAGCACCTCCTGGAGTTGATTCCTATGAGGTGGTGGTCAGACAAGCTTCCACTCTCCAACTCTTTTTTCCAATTCTGACAGCAGCCACCCCTCACCCAGTTCTCTGTATTTTTCCGCTGTGTTTGATCATTTGTTGCAATGGCCACAGAGAACTACAGCTCATACTGAGGATCACGTGGTTGCTTAGTGACGTCAACTCAGGTGACAGGTCAACAACACCAGTTGACCTAGAATACAGTTCTTCCATCAGGACAGCTTCTTGGCCATGTCTGCAGGCAGATTTTCTCTTGTGCTTGGCCACCAGATACTGCTGAGATCTAACTTGGGCAAGCATTCTAGCTATTTAGATCTGCTTCTACATGAGACAAAGCATACTACTCCCCAGGAAACCTCCTACCTGATGATATTCAACTCTCTCTTTCTGTGGGCCAGTGAGTCCACTGCAGCCCTCTCATGCCAGTCTCACCTCTCTCTGTCCTATTTGGGAGGCTCTTGAGGCAGAAACTCTGGGGCCAAAGGACACACTCCCCTCCCTCCCTGCTTTTCATCTTGATGTGAGCAACATCTCTTCTCAACCTCAGTGTGGTTGGCTCGTATGTCGAACAGGATGGTAGAAGGAAGGAATCCCCGAGGTGGGGTACAGACCCCTACTTGTATAATCACTATCCAATCACGACAAGAGGTTTAGACACCTTCACAGCATAATCCCAGGCAATCATTTTGTAGGAATTAAGAGATAATGGCTAGAAATAAAAAAAAAAATTACTGCACCATAACTCAACTCAGTCTATATTAAGATCTGGAGCATATACAGATGCTAGTCTTCCCACTTAGGTGGGTTTGTCAACAAAACTCAGTAAGTCAGGATGCTGGAGTGGGCTTTGCAAAGGTAGAAAGTGAAATGAATCTCGGTTTGAAATTGTGCATCTAGACAGGGCTTTCTGATCCTGTAGAGCAGTGGTTCTCAACCTTCCTCATACCGTGACCCTTTCCTATAATACATCATGTTGTGGTGACCCCAACCATAAAATTATTTTCATTGCTACTTCATAATTGTAATTTTGCTACTGTTATGAATCATAATATAAATATCTGATATGCAGGGTGTATTTTATTTGTTACAAATTGAATGTACTGTAATTAAAGCATAGTGATTAATCATAAAAACAACATGCAATTATATATTGTGAAATACTTTTTTCTAATTACAAATAAATGAAATTTTGTCTTAAAGCATGGTGTAGCATGGATAACAGTCTTCACCCTGGGTACTCATATATGGGCATATCTGCTTATGGGTAGATGGATAGAAGAGTATTGTCTCGTTTCTAAGACCATTATGTTTTTCAAAGGTCTTAGGTGACTCCCGTGAAAAGGTTGTGTGACCCTCAAAGGGGTCATGACCCACAGGTTGAGAACCACTGCTGTACAGAGTCACCACGTCAGAAACCCACAGAGAATTCTACCCTGTCCTGTAGGGTCTCCATGAGTTGCTCTCGACTCAATTACCAGTGAGTATTTTGAGTTTTCAACGGAAGGACCACAAGGGAAGGGAATTTAGGATCTGAGTGATGTGCTCCAGATAGGTGGCAACTCAGAACTAGACAGGCTGATAAGCAGAAAGGAAACAAAAGCGGGCTTACTGCAGTCAACAATACCTGCAGAAACAATGGAAATATATGGTTGAGAGGATAACTGTCCACAGTTGCTATTTAGGAGAGGAAGCAGTTTCAGGTGATTCTATCCTGCTCAGGCTGATGGGATGAGATTAAAATACAGAAAAAGAATGGAGAAAATTACTAGAAAACGAAGCCAAAGAACCGAATGGTCAATTTAGATGGGCTAGTGCAAACAACTATGAGACAAATGCGAAGAACCGAGAGTGCCAGAAAAACCTGGTGACGTGGCAGTTTCGCACTCAGCTACTAGCGAAAATCCCTCCTGTTCAAACTCACCAGGCACAGTGCTGTGGCAGCCTGATTCTGTAAAGATCAGAGCCTGGAAGCCTTCCTATGGGACAGGCCTACTCTGACTCATAGCGCTGCCCTGACGGTGGTAAGGCGTTTGGTTTGGCCTCATGCTGTCCATCACTAGTCTCAATCATGAAAGAGCCTTCCTCTCCACGAGGAGCCAGATACTCGAGTTCATGACCTGATCTTGGCCAGTGGGCATTAAAGGAGAGTATACTGTTTGGCTTCTGGAAAAGACTTTATCCCTGGGCATATATCATAAATGAAGAGACACTAACCTTTTGGCCTTCAGACTTTATAGTCGGTTCAATTATGGTCCCTAAAGCGATCCAGTCCTGCTCCTTAGAACCTGTAAATATTACCTTAATGAGAAAAAGGTCTTTGCAGATGTAATTAAATTAAAGATTTTGATATGAGGATGTTGTATTGGATTATTCCAGTGAACCCTAAATACAATTCCAGCTGTCTTTGTAGGAGAGAGATAGAAGGAGATTTGAAATGGTGGAGAAGACACACAGAGAAGACGAGACTATGTGAAGACGGTGGCGAAGATCAGAGTGATCTGGTCACAAAACAAGGACCACCAGTAGACATGAGAAACTGTGAGAAGCAAGGACTAGATTTTCCCCTCAAGCTTCCAGAAGGAGGGAAACTCTGGCAACACTTTAATTCCAGCCCAGAGACACTAATTTTGAACCTCTGGCCTCCATAACTGTGAGAGAGCACATGTCAGTGGCTTGAAGCCACTCAATATGCTTTACTTTGTGAGAGCAGCCACACAAAACCTGCAGACTGAACTGTGAGTGAGGGGGCGTCTGGAACTGGGCAGTCCTCTTATAACCGTGAGGGAATGAGCCTACAGATACAATCCAACATATTGCACCTGACAAAGCAGACATACGCAAAGAATTGATAAAAGAGCCAGTTGTCACTCAAATGTTGACCTTTTAATTTAGTAAGAAAGTGTGTGTCCCTATGTGTATGGCTCTTCTAGTTGGGCATTCTTTTACTTTAAGCCAAAGGCACCCTAACTGACACCCCCAAACCCAACCCACTGCCACTGGGTGGATTCCAACTCATAGTGATCAGACAGAGAAGAAGAGAACTGCTTCCCAGGGTTTCAGATCTTTATAGCAGCTGAAAGTCTCATCTTCTCACCAATTAATATGGGCCCATTAATATGGAGGGGGATGGGCATGATTGGGGCGTAACAATTAGTATGGAGGAAGGGGTTTATCTCATTTACCAGCAAAAAGAATAATACATAAAATATGAGAAAATTAGTAGCGCTCATTTGAGCAGGGAACAGAACAGGTAACTCACAGGAAAGTTCACTAAAACCCATGGCTACAAGTCAGTACTGATGCATGGCAAATCCTTCTGAGACTGTAACTGTAAAGGGAGTGGGAAGCCTTTTCCTTCTTCCATGGGTTGGCTGGTGATTTTGATTTGCAGATCTTGCAAGCCACAGGAAGGTTAAAAGGTTCAGGAAAGCAGCTCTGGGGCAGGGCATTAGTGAACTGCTCTTGAGACAGTCGTAGACGCATTTAGGAAGCAAGGGAAGGATTAGGAGGTGTTACTTAGAACAGGATTATGTGAGTCAGTACAGAGCACTATTGTGATAGCATTATGTAGAGTATACATGGAGTGGGGAATAAGGAGAGGCTCACACTGGATTGTGACCAAGGAAAATAAGTATGGAGCTTGGCAGATTTATCCGGCTCCAGGGTTGCCAAGAAAAGATGTTCCTACCAATCTTGGGGCCAAAATGGATTTTAAACTTTTGTGTTCATTATGTTCAGCTGTGGAGTGTGCTAAACATGTTAAAACATTGCTGGGTCCTAGCACCGAGATGCCGACACTCTAGGTCTCAGTGGGTTTGAGAAATCTGCATTTATCATGAGCATGCCAAGTGATTCTGATACAGTTGATCTAGGGCTACAGTTTGAAACATGTTGTTCAGAGTAGTGGCGTTCAAATGTCTTTGACTAAAATCTACATTAAGAAATGTACATTATGGTATTGCACATACATAGAGTAGCCTGGCTTAATTCAGTTGAAGATTATATATATATAAGATTATATCTATATTATATAATTATATATTATCTATTTATATAATATATATAATTATATATTAAATATATAACTATATATTATATAATTATATATTATATAATATAGATATAATCTTATATATATATATATGCAAACTCAAAAGCTGATGTCATTGACCAGATGGCTCCATTGACTGGCACTCCTCCAAGTGAGGACTTGGTGATCCAGCCTGCTTCCACTTTGGGTCTCTAACATCTTGTGGTCTTAATATCATCCCAGGATGTGATCCAGGCATATGGGAAGGAGGAAAAAGAGGGGTCCATCTGAATGATACTTACATGCCTACACTGAAAGTGACATATATTATAGGTCTTTGAAAAGATCATAAAAATATTCCACCATCTCACCATCTCATCTTCCTTGACAACACCTTGGATCTTGCTCAACATACCCAATAATGACCTGCTTCCTGGAATGGTTGACTTTGAGGTCATCTGGGAAATGCCTATGGATTCCCAGGGATTGGTGGGCATGAATAAGCTCTCCACTTTAGATAGACGAGTTCTGTGTATTCAACAAGAATGAAAGCTTCACAAAATAACATCTACTTGGACCACATGCCTTTCTGTGGCATTTCAGTGCACTTTGTTTATAAAAAGACTGCTCTCTGGCTGAGCCCGGGTGGTGTAGTGGTTGAGCTCAGGACTGCAGCCCACTGGGTTGGCAGTTCAAATCCAGCAGCTCTCCAGGAGCAAGGCTGGGTCTCCCACTCCCACCAGGGCAGTGATGCCCCCCCCCCAAAAGACTCTGTTGATTCCCCAGCCTCGTAAATGGAGCAATGTCTTGGGCGATGTTAGCATTTGTCCATAGGGTGGCCCCTGTGGATTAGGCACACGATGGAGATTTGATAAGTGGTTACCATTATTGCTCTTACAATGGCGGCAGTGAAAAGGAGGGAGGGAACAACAAAAGTGCAAAAGTCCATCTACGTCGAAGAAGGAGTCCTCGTGGCTCGATGGTTAAACCACCGAGATCTTTTTACCCTTTCCAATCTGGACTGATCAGATGGTTTTTATTGAAGCAATGGCCATACATTTCTTTCTGTGGCTCCAGATTAGTAGGAAATGGGAATGGATAGATAAGGAGGAGCACCCTCCTCTCACACACACCACCGACGACACCTGCTTCTTCCCTCCACTCCTGAATTCCTTGTGTGCCCCCACCCCCAAAGATAAGAATCCAAATTTGTGTGCTAATGAATGAAGTCCTGTTTGGGGAAATCGGGGTTTGCCTGAGAAATGTTGTCAATTTAAAAAGTTATATTGAAAGTAGATGGATCCTCAAGAAATGCATGTAATCATACACACACACACACACACCTGTCTATAGATACAAAGCAGGTGAAATAGCCTGGCTTACTCTAGTAGAGGCTTATTCAAAACTGTTATCTCTGGTCAGATGGGCTCCATGGGGTGGTACACTTTCAAATGATGACTCAAGGACCCAGGCTGTTTTCACATCGGGGTTCTAAGTGACGTTTTATAAAAAGGGAAAACAGATGCAGAAATACACACATACAAGGGAAGACAACATGTGAGAATTTACACACATGCCAAAGAATGCTAAGCGACACCAGGGCTGACAGAGCCTGCCAGAACCATGGGTGGGGGTGGGGATATTCCCTGAGAACAGACATATAGAGGGGGAAGCGGTCCTGGTGACACCCTGAGTTTAAATTTCTCTAGCTTCACAACTAACTACAAGAAAAGAACTATGTTTGTTTGTTTGTTTTATGTCAGTGCCAGGAAACCATGACACTACACTTTCCTGCTTTCTCAGACCTTAGATTCACCATAGGAGTTCAGTTGCCAAGGGAACAAGTGCGCATCGAAAGGCTGGCAGTTCAAACTCCGTCTCCACTCCACAGAGCAACCCGGGCCAGTCACTTACCCCAAAGATTTAGTCTTGCAAACTCTCCGGCAGCTCTCCTCTGTCCAATAGGGCGGCTGTGAGTCAGATTTGACCTGATGGCAATGGATTTATGAGAGGGCTGGGGAGGGAGGGATTCACAAAGAAAGAGAGACCTAGAGTAAGGGAAAAGAAGGATTAGGAAAAACATGTAGCACTAGGAAAATGGAAAAGAGTAGGGGATTGAAGACAGGGGACATATTCCAGAACCATATTTATAATATGAAGAACAAGAAAATTAAAGCTCTACATCATCAACTTGTCCTCATCTCTCCCCACCTTAAGCATGACTTTAGGACAGGGGAGGGGCCTACTGGCCATCTAAGGCCCATGAAATCAATACACGCTAACATCATACACCTCACCAAAGAGAAGAAGTTGCAGCCATTACCTTGTGGGTGAGTTAATTGAATGTTTGGCTAAATATAGCAGACTAAGTTTTTAAGTGGAAAATTTCATATGGCCCTTGAATGTTGTTATATAGACCCAAATGGCCTTTTGGCAAATTAAAGGTTCTCCACCGCTGATTTAGGAGAAAATAATGGGAAGACAAGAAATATCTCAAGATCGCAGATTCTGAAAAGATTCAGATTGACTTCCCAGGAAATGAAAAGTGCTTGAGAAACACACTCATGTCGGTCAAGAATTACAGACTAAGGAGCACTCCCATGTGGCTCTAATGGCGAATGGAAAAGCAGCAGCAGCTTGAGAGTTCCTGAGGAGTGCTGAGTCAGAGGATGAGAGTTCATGAGGAGTGATGAGTCAGCAAGCGCGAGCCCTTCTTGCCCTGCAGTAATGTGAGCCCTTAGAGAGTCTGAGAAGGCAAGACTAAAGCCCAGCCTTCTGTTTTTAAGTCCTAGTGTGGAGATAAGAGTTAAACATAAAGACGATTAAGATGTCACTAATGTCTCTTCCACAGACACAAGCTGGAGTTAATCGACAGGGGCTCTCCATGGGTAGCTCAACACTGTCTGTTTTGAAGAGTGAAATGAGAAGCAGAACGCTGTGTCCTTAGCCTCTGACAGCCCAGAATCATTGCCATCAAAGCCCTTCAGCCTATGAAATGACTTTTCAGGTGATATTCATTAGAATGAGCATTTTCCAGTCTGCACACCTGTGGTTGTACCAGACCGGGGGGAAAGAATTCTCTCACTTCAGAGGACAACTGTGCCCAGAGTGGTCCATTAATGGGATTCACCTGCAAGGACAGGCATTGTAAAATCACAAACACAGAACTGAGAGGCCGGTTCTCAACGTCAGTGGGCCTGGGCTTGTGTCAGATGTGTGGCTGGAGTGAGGGTAGCATTCAAGTAGTGGATCGCAGCCCACCTTCTCTGTGTGTGTGAGCTAAAAAGGCACTGGATTACGGGCTGGGTTTTGTTGGTTTTTAGTCAGATCCAATATTAACTGTAAGGATTAGACATTAAAGGAGAAACTGACCTGGCTCCCGGAGCCTTTGCCCTTGGGTGAATGAGGTAGCACAGCAGTAGCAGAGCAAGGAGATGGCGAGAGGAGGATTCAAGGCTAATTCAAATCGTGCCCTGCCACGTTCTGACTGTGTTACAGTGGGCACCTTTCTTCACCTCTCGGTGCCAGAGTTCCTGCTTGTGCAGAAGGAGGATAGTAACACCCCAGGCCTCCTGAGTAAAGATTCTTTGTGAAAATATCTGCAAGCCACAGAATCGCTGTCTGGCATTACAGCTAGTACGGCAGTTGGTGGTCATTCGTGTTATGGATCTGGGGACATGAGTGAGATGAATCTGGAATGGCTGTGCCTGCTGGTGGCTTAGTCCAAACCTACCGAGGTGCAGCTGCCCCCAGATCATCTGTCCAACTCAGGATGGAAGGGCAGAGAAACCAGAGTGGGTCTTCCCTGACCTCTCTGTGTATCCAGAGACCTGGTCACATGTGGTACCTAATGCCCCAACGCATTCAGATGGCCCTAGCAAATAGTAGTGAGTTTCTGAACGCATCTTTGTGTGCATATGAACACGAAGCCTAGTTGGAGTGATTCTGTGTACATATCCAGCAGACTCTTGATAGCACTGAAGGGAGGAAGAAAATAGGCCAGCCCTTGTACTTGTTCACTAACTGAAAAGTTGGCTATTTGAACTGTCCAGTCATTTCACAGGAGAAAAGACCTGGCAATTTGCTCCCATAAAGATGACAGCCTAGAGGACAGGTCCTCAAACTATGGCCCTCGGGTCACAGGCAGCCCGCCGAGGACATTTATCCATCCTGCCAGGTGTTTTTGCCACTGCTGCTGTCCTGCTTAGCAGCCGATGCATCCCGGGCCCACAGTGGATTTGTTCATAGTTTTTTTTATTTTTTTTATTTGAACTATAGTCCAGCCCTCCAACAGTCTGAGGGACAGTCAACTGGCCCCCTGTTTAAAAAAATTGAGGACCCCTGGCCTAGAGCACCTGATGGGGTAGCTCAACTCCGCCCTCTAGGGCCACCGGGGTTCAGAATTGACTCCAGAAACCAAACCAAATGCCCTTCCATTGAATTGATGTTGACTCAGGCCCTGTCTTTCTCCCAATTGATGCCATAGCAACGGGTTCATAGAAGAAACGAAAATAAGCCAACCTATTGCTCACTTGTTGTCCCTATGGGTTCCTTAGGGCTTCTATGATTATAAATCCTAGAAGAGCAGACAGCCTCATCATCCGACTGTAGAGCAACTGGTGGATTTGAATGGCCAACCTTGTGGCCACCAGTGCTCCTCGGGTTAGCTGGGACCTTAGTATCTCCGACCTGCAGATAAAGACACACGGCTCCCTTGAAGGTGCAAGTCTTTGCTCAAGCTGAACAGCTTCACCTCAATAAGTAAAACATTCTATATGCCGTTGCTGTAAAACAGGTGTGGGCAGACTCATTCCAATATTTCACTTCTACGTTTATTGGACTAATGTCTTACAGACCCAATATAGGCCAGGTGCAATGGGACCACGAGGGAGGCAGAGAACAAGACAGGCAGGTTCCTACCCTTCCTCGGGAACAGGCCACACTGCTCTGGCTTTCTGGAATGTGTGTTTCTCTAAGCTGCAGCAGAGAAATTTGGCCGTAAATGCATAGTCCTTTGTGTATGGTGGCTGTGGAGAAAGGTGACTGAAGGTTCCTGAAACGCCCTGAGGAGGTGACAGTGTGCTGAGTGAGTCACTGGACAGAGGGATTTGAGTTAAAGTGGAGGCGTGTAGAGTGGGGACTTGGTGTTTGCCTTGCCAAACGCCAGCAGTGGAATGCTGTCATCATGACTGGAAATTAGGGCGGGGATGTGCAGTGAAACTGGCGAAGAGCCGGGCCGGGGGAGGGTGCGTGTGTGTGTGGGGGGGGGGGGGGGGGGGGGGGGGGGGGGGGGGGGGGGGGGGGGGGGGGGGGGGGGGGGGGGGGGGTTGGGAGATGTGTGACTGTGTCTCTCTTGTAAAGAAGAGCAGAAGAGATGGTAAGCAGGAGAACCTCAGAGTTCTCCAAATAAAGTGAAAATTAGACCATTTGCCACTGAGTTGATTCCAACGTGCAGCAATCTCACGTGTGTCAGAGGAGAACGGTGCTCGGTGGTGGTTTCCAACAGCTGAGTTTTCCAAAGCAGATTGTCAGGTGGGCTCTTCTGGCGACACTCACCCCTCTGGCCTTTCTATTCACAGCTCAACGCACCGACCACTGCCCAACTTTTAAGTATCCACAGAGCCCAAATCTGACAATAGAAGTGACTGAGATGTTTTGAAGTAACTCTATCTTTCCTTGGTCTACCAGGAAGAGAAGGAAGTTGCTTTGTTACACAAAAGCTCAAGTTACATTTCTACTCACATGAACAGTGCTATAAATTTTAAACCCGCTACACATGCCTCCCAGATCACACTCTCTTAAATATACCCTCTGTAAGTGAAATGGCAGAAGGAATCACCAGCACAATTAAAATAGTTTTCGCTATGCATCGAGAGAAGTAGATATTGCATTTGCATAAGCTAAATGCATGTATGAATCCATTTCTCCCTACTCTTTGTCCCTCCACGACCACAGCTCTGATAACATTAAGCTCAAAGCATGCGACAATTTCCTTGGATATGTAATATACTCTGTGCATCCACCAATATACGTCCACTAAAACGCACCAAAAGCAAAGGAAAAAAATGTCTAGAATCTTAACCTAATGCATTTTAACGAGACTGAATCTGCTGTCATTTAAGTTCAAGACATCTCTAATGTGCATAGCATCCATCACATTGCATTAGATCCTCTCACTGAATAATAAGCGGGCCAGAAAGAAGACGCCAGTCAACTCTTGAGAATAGATGTTCCATAATTTTTATGGATTGATAGACTAAAAGACCATGTCTATAAACTGGATTTTTCTGCAGGCACTGGGCCGCCTCACACCTTTACAGCAATATGAATTGGGAGAGCATATGGGAGTTAGTTAGGTACTGTGACATTGATACCCGACCCAATTCTGAGTTCCGTGATTTTGGGTCTTACCCACCGAGCACATCAGCAGCTTCATCTGCAATGAAAATGTTTTCGCTCTTTTGTGGAGAATGCGTATTGTCTTTTGCCATGCTCAGGGGTTTAGGTCTCTGAATGCTACTTTTACAAAGCCCAGGGTGTAAGGGCAAATCACGTAGCTCCTTTTATCTGTTGAGAAGGGTCACGCAGGTGGTGTAACTCACTGCCGCTGAGTGGATTCCGACTCGCGGGGACTCTATGAGACAGAGTGGAACTGTCCTTTATGGGTTTCCAAGACTGTCCCTGGAACGGGAGTAGAAAGCGGGATGATCTCTCACCTGAGGAAAGGCGGATGATCTGAAACCGCAGACCTTGCTGGCAGTAGCCCAGTGTGTAGGCCACTCCACCCCCAGGGCCTCAAATGCAGGTCCTCCAGGGGATCAGAATCACTTGTGCTGCGCAGGGCGGCGTTCACTGAAGCAGTTAGAAGGTGGAAACTGAAAACACCTCTATGGAAGTAATACAACAAATTTTGAAGTGGAATGCCTGCCTCAGAGCTGACCCCAAGGAGGGAGGTGGCATTTCCTGGTGGCCAGGACAAGTGGAACAGCTGCACTGCTTAAGGTTTGGTATTGTCCCTGCACCCTTCCCCATCTTGGGGCTAAGAAGGTGTGTGAGCCGAGGTGGATATATTCCTGTCTCACAGGCTTGGAGCCTAGCAGGCTGCCAAGAAGCCAGCCCCACGGTTGTGACAGTTGTGCCTGGGGACAGTCTGTTTAACCTGATGGCACTGGGAGCCAATTTCAGCTTCTCTATCAGTGACACAATTTCTGGGCCAAACTTCTCATATTTGGTTCAATGGGCATTGTAAAACAGAAAGTGCTAAAGAGAAGGGGATTAGATACATTCAGCTCATTAATAAAAAAGTTAGCATTGATAGTTTATGATTAGACAATACTAGTTTTGACTTGATTCCTGTCAGTTGCCATCAAATGGATTCCAGTTCACGGAGAGCCATCTATGTCTTGGTAAAACTGTGCTCCATGGTTTTGAATGGCTGATCTTTCAGAAGTAGCTAATCAGATCTTTGTTCCAACATGTCACTGGGGGGGTTTAAATTTGAAAGCTCCACTTTTGGGGTTAACAATTGAGCACATTCTTTTTCTACTAAATCAGAGAGGTGCGGGGGGCACAATGGGCCCAAGGTCAGGATTTGAACCCACCAGTTTCTCTATTAGATGAAGAGGAGAGTGCCTAGTCTCATAAAAATTTAAGGACAGCAAGTAAAATAAGGTGTGGGGGAGCGTACAGTGGTGGGGATGGGTAAAAGAGAGATGATGTCAAAGAGGCCCAGAAGAAAAAGAATGCTTGGAAACTCACTGTGGTGGCAATTGGACCATTCTGCTTGACATAATTAGGTCAAGCATGGAACTATGGAACAATAATATATATGTATATATGTGTGTATATATATATATATATATACTTCAAATTAATAATAAAATTTAAAACTTTTAAAGTCTTTAAAACAAAAGCAGACAATTCTTCTCTGTCCTAGTGGGTCACTGTGAGTTAGAACAGAGTCAATGGCAGCAAGCTTGGTTTTGAGACTTGGTTCTCCCTCAGTGAGCATGATGCACTTCTCCAGGGCCTGGGCCTTTTTCACAGCCTATCCAAAGTCTGTAAGAAGAAGGCTTGTCATCTTCCTTTCTCAAGAACATTCTGGCTGTACTTCGGCTGAGATAGATCTGTTCATTCTTCTGGTATCTTATGATGTATTCAATATTTTTTGCCAATGCCATAATGAACCAGCATTGGTTCTTCTTCAATCTTTCTTCATTGTGCAGCTTTAAACGCATATGAGGTGACAAAGACTCTGTGATTGCAGTCAGGCACACTTTACTCCTCAAAGTGACATCAGTGCTTCTTAGCACTTTCAAGACAAACGGGGGACCCTGGGACTTGTTACTGTACACGAATTCCCACAGTGTATTTATAAACATTCTAGAGATGGAAGAAACTTTGGAGATCATCTAGTTTTAGGAAAAAATCATGAGCTCAGCAGTTACAAGCTATTTCAGGGCAAGGACGGTGGAAAAAGAATGCAAATTGCTGACTATTAATTCAAAGATCTTTCCTTCATACAGCTTTTTTAAAACTTGTAAGACATCCCTCCTTTATTCACTGTCCAGTCATTTTCCCCTTTCTTTCACGTGGCTCAGAGGGGTACTTCTGAGGCTAACTATCTATAGATCATTTGCCAAGTTTTGTTTAGATTTTTATATACTGCCACCATCCTTTCTATCATGTCGTGATATTTTCCTAAATATATTTATTTCTAACAGCACAGTAAAAATATATTTATAAAATGTGCATAAATAAAATATAAGCCTCCATTCCTAATCTCTACAGATTTCCACTATAAAAGTTTGATGTATATCCTTCTAGATGATTTATATACATATACTATGATATGATATATGAATTGTTAATAATTTAATCTAACAGGATAAAAAATTCAAGCAATGTCCTCAGGCTCTTGCTTTGAAAGGTGTATACTAAGTGACAAAAAATTAGTATTGAATTTCTGAAGAGCAAGATTTCTTCTCTAGAGAATGGTTGATCAGGTCTTTGTTGACAAATTTTGGACTCTCTTCACCACTTACCATTCATTGTAAACAAATGACCATTGGACACTGGACAATGGAGACCATTGGACACTGGCTGTGGAGCTGTTCCTGCGCTTGGCAATCCCGTGTGTCCCAACATAGAACTCCTGAGGGTTTTCTCGGCTGCACTTTTTATGAATGTACATTCCCAGACCTTTCTTCCTTGGTACTGCTCCACAGGTTCCTAATTTCAGTTAGGGGGTTTGCACCACTGGGGGACTCATTATTCCATCATCTCTCCTATTCCTCTGTGCTAACAAACATTTTTCTCTTTGGTTCCAAAGATGGGAATTTAAACTGGATCTCCCAAAGGAATGTAAGTCAAGACTATGTTGGAAAGTAAGAAGATGAAGAGTCCAATTATAAGGAGAAGAGTTTCCAGAATAAAGTGTCACGGAGTTTACAGGTGTTCCGAATAGCTACAGTTCAGAACCTGACAGGACCTCAAAGGAGACACGTGTGTGTGTGTTCAGGCAGACCAGTAACTAAGCACCCCAGGAGGAGGTCATCAAAGATATCAGTGTCTATATTATTACTAACTTTTAATCAAAGATTCAAGATAAGGATCCTGCTCACCCCAAACTGCTCTTGAGTCCACTTGGTTCTAATCTGAGCAACTATATAGGACCATGTAGAAATGTTTCCTAGGATTTTTAAGGCTGTAAATCTTTACAGGAGCGAACCACCTCCTCCTTCTCCCACCGAGCCACTGGTAGGTTGGAATCAGTATAGCTAGTAGTTTAAGCCAGGGGTCACCATGCTCCTGGTATCTAATCCAAAGTGAGAAAATGTGGAATCCATGACATGCATTTTTTAAAGATGAAGTGTTCAGATGGATCCCTAAAACTGTTTTCTCATACATAATCTTTTTAGTGTAAAGTCATAAACATACCCTAAAGTTTCTCTCTCTATTTCAGGTCCACCTTTCCCTCCTTTTACAGCATTCAGCTGCTAACCATAAGTCGGCAGCTGGAAACCATGGCTGCCACAGAAAGACCGGGCTCCTAGTCCTATGGTTACGATGAGAGGGCATGGACTGGCTGGCAAGGTTTGGTGTTTAAGTTTGTATGGTCATTCAGACTGATGTTTCAATCTGAGCGGTGAGGAATCTGTAGGGTTAAAGTATTCTTTCAACCAAATAAGATCTTTGCTTATTTAGTAAAGAGCATTTGTCTTGAAAATCCTACTTTTTTGAAAATCTGTCTATATGGGATATGAAATTAACAGCAACAATAGGAAAGGTCAGATAAGAAACTCATGGGGCACAGTGATCGTGATTTGGTGGGGAACAATTCAATAAAGGACACTAAGTATGGTTGTGGAACTTAAGGAATGCAATTAAATTCATTGAATTGTACATGTTGAAACACTGAATTAGTATCTGCTTTGGTGCACATATTTTTAATAATAAAAACCATTAATATAAAAACATGAATACCTGGCATAGAGAATAGAAGACATGCTAGAGGAGTTACCCATCCACAAATGCATTACAGAAAGACCAGGTCTTCAGAGACTAAGCTCAGTAACTGATGACCAGGGACTGCCTCCCCATTTATCTTTGACTGCTAAGCTCCAGGGTTCTGTATAATTCTAAATGGGTCCCTGGAGATTAGATTTCCCAACAATTCTGATCAAGGGGATTGAGTCTTCCTGGAATGGGTTTAGATAAATAAAGACACGTGAGTTGTAGAGCAATTAAAAGAATGTAACATACAAAAACATGATATTTGATTTTATTAACTTAGGGTACCAGCTATGCAAAGATTATGTCGTCCTACTTGCATACTTACCTCACACTACGTATAAACATTCATTTAAATTAAACACCTAAAAGAAAAAAAATTCAGGATATATTTTAAGAGAATATATGTCTAAAGTAGGTGTCATGGAGATCTTTATATACTTTACATCCAAGACACAAAGCTAGAAGCTATAAAAACAACAATAGACACATTTAATACATAAATAAATTTTTGTCATAGAAAAAGATACTGACAAATTTAAAAGACAAGTATCGCATTATAGAAAAAGTTCTGTGATATTGTTGAGAAAGAGTTACTGCCTGCAAAATGCAAGTAATTTAAAATGCTAAAAAACAAATAATAAAAAGATAACCATCAAAAAATAAAAGCAAACAATATGAACAAAAAATTCACAATTAAACAAATTCAAGTGGTGATTAAATACATAAAGAGACATTGCACTTCATGTCTGTCAGGGAAATGAATATGTAAATAACTGATATTTTCCTTCTCATTCATCAGATATATATTTTGTAAGGGGTTGTGCTAGTTCAGGTAGACTAGAGAAACAAATTCATAAGCACATTTATGTATATAAGGAGAGGTTTATATACAAGAAGAATGGAACATTGAGAAAGCATCCCAACACAGTCCAGTCCAAGCCCACAAGTCTGATATTAGCCCATATGTCTGATACCAGTCTATAAAGTCTTCTTCAGATTAATGAGGCGCATGCAATGACACCAAATGCAAGACAATCACAGCTCAGTGGATAGAAAAATCTTTGGATCTAGTGGCATTGTGAGCAGCCCAGCACTGGCAGGACTCTCTACATGGCTTTTCTGGCTTCAGAGGTCTGGTTCCATCAGGGTAAGCCCATGTGACTTCTCCTCCCAGATGCCTCACAGGGAATCAGCCTTGGGTCTGTCAGTAGAGCATCTCCAAGGGACTGAGGAGTGTGTTTCTCACCTCCAAGGGGGAAATGTAGCCAGATTCCCCAGAATTCTCAGAAGAAAGGCATGCCCACACAGAATTCTCATTGGCTGTCTCCAGATTGACAGGCTAGACTCCACGCCTGCACTCTTGTTTCTCAAATGGACACCAGATTAGGTGACTGCCACAGGGGTACGATCACATATTGGTGGTATAAATTTAAATACACCCATATATCCTTCATCCTAAGACTTGTACTTCTGAGAAAACTATATCCTAGAAATCTTCTCATGGCCTGAAGTATTTAAAGATTCCTTCTTCACAAATAAGCACAGGTAAAACAGAAGTCATAAAACATGTTAATAACTTTTTACCTAACAAATAGGGAATCATTAATTTACTTCTATAAGTTAAAGGATGTCAGAAACACATTTGCAACAAAAGCCATAAACTAGCAGAAATATTTGTCACTCATATAAGGATCAAGAGATTACTTTACAGAAGTATTTTAAACTATATGAAGTTCTGCTATTTAGCAATGTTTCAATCTAAAACATGGATTTCATATGATTAAATATAATACAAATAATTCTTTCAAATTGATAATAAAAAGAATAACAACCACCAGAAAAAATTGATGAAGAATATGAATTCACATATGAAGAAAAGCAAGTGACAAATGTTTGAAAATATGCTTAACTCACTAGCAATCAAGACCTCTTTAGTGTTGAAAGGCACAGATATTATTTTGAGGACTAAGGTATGCATGACCCAAGTTTTGTGTGATAGTTAGGAATTATGAAAACTAGACATTCCTGGGAAGGGATGGAGTCAAATCCATCAATCAAGTTGCACCCTAATGACACCCCCTTGATGTCAAAAGCTATGTGTAAAAGAGCAAGATGAACAAAGAAAATCTCTTTCTGCAACTTTGCCTTCCTGCTTGCTGGAACTCTGCTGCCATTCCTGACAACTATCAGCACCTGGTCATGTTTCCATGTGGACTTTAGATCCATGGGAATCTGCCCTCATAAGTCACCATTCTGCTATGCCAGAGTGAAGAGGGATCTACAGACTAGCATAGGGCTTAGGCGCCTGAGTTGGACTGGGCTGGGAAGACCTTTTAATACATAATTGCTTTTTGATATAAAGCTCTTTCTTATACATAAAAGAGTGTCACTGGATTTGATTCTCTAGAAAACCTGGACTAACATGCCATGATATTTTTAATTGCCTCACATGCATTTGAATGTTGGATATTGAATAAGAAAAACTGAAGCAGAATTCAGGTGTTTGAATTATGATGCTGGCAAAGAATACTGAAAGTACCATAGACTGCCAAAAGAATAAACAAGATTGTCTCAGAAAAAAATTTGGCCAGAGTGCTCCTTGAAGGCAAAGATAGCAAGACTTCATCTTACCTACTTTGGACATGTTGCCAGGAGAGACTAGTCCCTGGAGAAGGAAATGATGCTTAGTAAAGTAGAGGGGCAGAGGCAGAGATGAAGGTCGTCAAGGCAATGGATTGAAACAGTGGCTGTGACAATGGCTCAGACACAGAAATAATTGTGAGGATTGCACAGAACAAAGGAATGCTTCGGTCTGTTGTACATAGCGTGACTGTGGGTCAAAACTCACTTGCTGTCACCCAGCCACAACATGAGAAATCTGGGAGATAAAAACTTTGATGAGATATGATTTTTATCTCACAAGATTGATAAAGATTTAAGCATATAGATAAGTTGCAGGGCAATGGGAACTCCTATCATCTATAAAACATGCTGCCATTGAATCTATCCAGACTCATAGTGGGCCCATTGGTAGTGCAGACACTGCAAATCTTTATGGAAGCAGATAGCCTCATTATTCTTCTGAAGAGCAGCTGGTGGGTTTGAACCACTGACCTTACCTGCCAGTGGCAAGAGAACTTCTTCTATAGAATATAGAAAGGAGGCTGAGCCCCGGTGGCGTAGTGGTTGTGCGCAGGACTGCGGCCCACTGGGACGGAGGTTCAATTCCAGCAGTGGGGCTGGGCCTCCTACTCCCACCACAGGAGAGCAAATGATGCCAAAAAAAAAAAAAAAAAGAAAGGATATAGGAAGGCACACTGGTACAAATTTGATAATGTCATGTAAAATTGCAGGCCATTTGACTACCATCTCTACTACTAGGTATATAAACCAAGGGAACTCTCAAAGAAACACCTTTAAGAAGGATTCATGAAGCATGGTTCATAACTAGAATCTTTATGAAAGATACCGTGTTGTATAAGTAAATATCAGTGTGGTAGTTAAATGTTATGTCAATTTGAATGTATGGGAATTCACCCTTAATGTATGGGGGTACCCTGCCCTTTTGCCCTCACTGCTTTCTGAGACAGTGTCTGCTTCCAGGAGTGGGCTCATGTGTGACCCTGGAAGCCAAACTGGAAGTGATGGTGTCCTGTCATGTTCTCACAGACCTTGAGTCCATGGGACTCCGCAGCCAGCAGACTGCTCTCCCTGCACCCTGCTTCACAGATCTGCACCATCGACCTGCAGCCACATGCATCTGCAGAGCGCACTGACCAACATTGGACCTATGGACTCGAGGTGGATTAGGTTGCAATGTCTTTTGATATAAAAGTACTTCTTGATATAAAGTTCTTTCTTTTACATATATATGACCATTATTGGTTGTGTTTCTCTAGACAACTCAGCGTAACACAATCAGGCAAGTAAACTGTGGGACTTTCAAAGACAGCTATCAAAATGAAAGGCTTGGCTTTGCCTGTGTCAACATGGCTAAGTCTTAATGACGAGGTTGAATTAAAAATATCTATAAAAAGATACCGGAAGGATAATCTCATCTAAATTTACATAAGTCTGTATGTTACACACATCTATTCATACATATATTTTGTCGTTAGGTGCTGTAGGTGTTGTCAGATTCAAACTCATAGCAAGCCTACATATAGCAAAACAAAGCCCTACCAAATCCTATATGTCATATTCACAATTGTTATGCTTATGTTCACTGTTGGAGCCACTATGACCATTTTTGCCCTTGATTTGACTGATTTTCTGCTTTATTCAGCACTAGGGACTGGTCCCTTCTGATAACCTAACCGAAGAATAGGAGAATACCTATAGGAAGTTTCTTCATAATTTCTTCTAAGGAATATTTTGGTTGTACTTTTTCCAAGTCAGATTTATTTATTCTTCTGGTAACCCACTGTTCTTTCAATAATCTATGCCAGCACCATAATTAGAATGTATAGATTCTTCTTTGATCTTCTTATTCAATGTCTAACTTTCACATTGTGTAAAAGGTGAATGAAAACACCGTGATGGAGGCACGGTTGAAGGTCTTTGTACAGTCCATGAAAGACAAACTAACGTGTTTCTTATATTCTCTGCTTTAGCCAAGATCCATGTGACATCAACAATGATATCCCCTGTGCCATGTTCTCTTCTAAATCGAACTTGAATTTCTTGAAGCTCTCTGCTGATTTACTGCTAAAACAGCTGCTGAGTGATCTTCAGCAAAACTTTACTCGCAAGTGATATGAATGATATTTTTCTCTAATTTTCGCACACAGTTAAATCACCTTTCCTTTGGAATAGGTAGAAATGTGAATCCCTTCACATCAGTTGGCCATGTATCTCTTCCAAATTTCTTGACATAGACAAGTGAGTGTTTCCAGAGCTTCATCAGCTGTGGAAATATTTCAGTTGGATTTTTCCCATTTCTAAACCCTTGGTTTTTGCTAATGCATCCAGTGCAGCTCAGATTTCTTCCTTCATTATCTCTTGATTGTGTGCTACCTCTTGAAATGGTGGAATGTTCATTATTTATTTCTGCTACAGTGACTCTGTATTCCTTCTCCCTTTTTTCGATGCTTCTTCCATCAGTAAATACTTTGCCTACACTTGCTGCCATCAATCACTTCTAACTAGCAGCAACTCTGCATTTCCAAGACTGTAAACCTTTACATGAGCAGAAAGCTTTATCTTTATTCTTTTTATTTTTTATTTATTTTTTATTTTTTTTATCTTTATTCTTTCTGACAGTTGGTGGTTTCCAACTGCCGACCTTGTGGGTAGCAGCTCACCATGTACGTCAGCCTGTCACCAGGGTTCCTGATTTTGTCCACAGAATCATTTCATATTGCAATTCAAGACTTGAATTTTTTCTTTCATTCTTTCAGATTAACACATGCTGAGATGGTCTTCTGTGGCACTTTTGATCTCCTTTGTTGACACCGTAATTCAAGGGCATCCTTTTTTATATGGTATTCATTACCCTCTGTCCAATTTTCACATGCATATGGTTTTTTTAAAAAAAAATACCATGTCTTGGGTCAGCTGAACCTTCATCCTCAAAGTGACATTCTTGCTTGACACCTGGAATAGTCTAAAGGAATCTTGTGTAGCAGATTTTCCCAGTGCAACAAGTTGTTTGGCTTCTTGTTGCTGTTGTTTGATTTATGGAATGCTACTTCCATGAGCATTGATAGTGATCTCATGAAAATGAAATTATAAGCAGCTTTAATCTTTCCTCCATGTATTATTGTTCCAGTCTATTGGTCCAGTGTGAAAATTGTGATATCTTTACATTAAGTTGTAATCTATATTGAAGACTGCAGTTCTTGGTCTTCATCAGTAAGTGCTTTAAGTCATCTTAACGTCCAGCATGGAAGTTGTGTCATCTGCATTTCACAGCTTGGTAATAAGCCTTCTTCAGGTCATGATGCTGAGTTCTTCTTTATATAGTCCAGCTTCTTGAATTACTTGTGCAGTATACAGATGGAATAAATGTGGTAAAAGGGTACAACCTTGATGCATATTGATCCTATTTTTATACCACTCAGTTTATTCTTGTGTATACTTTTATAGTTTTGATTTACCATCCATTAGTTTATGTGTTTCAAATACTTACAACTTAGAAAAATAAATAAAAGATATAACATGTAATATTCTGTGAATAGTTGTGTCTTCCATTCCCTTGGTAATTAAAGGGGGACAAATGTCAGACCTATCAATAGTGCAGAAAACCGTGCTCTATCCATACCATGCACTCTACTGGTCTACGGCTTATAATTGTCAAGGTTGGCCTTTTGTTTAATTTATTATTTAAAAGAATGTGATATTAATTTACTATATAGCTTTGCTGAGTTGATGAAAAATGGGATCATATGATACACAGTGTTCTGACACTGGCTAGGTAATATTTTATCATAAAGATGTAGGTGACATCATAGGTGAAGGCTTGCTCACTTGCCTCATCCTGTGTATTAATGATATATTTTCTTTCCTCTGCCTCTTCTATGTCTTTGAAGTTTGTTTTAGAGAGTCATTTATGAACCTACAGTGCTTCTACGGTTATGGATAGAACCTCTGAGTCATGTCATTTTGCAGAAGAATATATTATCACGCTAGGGTCTTTTGGTTTGATTTCTAATTAAACTGAAAGGCCTTTAAGAGCTAACGCTCATTAATCTATGTGGGTGGCAATGTGAAAAAGTAACTCTGGGGTCTCAGCTCTCTTCTTCCTCATTATGAAGGGAAGTTCCAGTCATCCACATTGTGCTTCTCTATCCACAGCACTTTTCTTCTAGAATTCATCTGCCCTCCTCACATGGACTCTTCTCATTGTACCATTGAGTGATACCAGGTAGTAGATTAACTTACAGAAGTACTCCAAGCATCTTTGCTACACATTCAGGGTGGGGAGGGCAGGGAAGAGTAGAAAATGTGAGCAGAAGAATACTAATAATGCTAACAACTGATATATAGCTTACAGGAGTTCCTCATTTCCTCATACCCTCTAGTGTCTTCCTGATCTGTTTTCTGTATCAAACCATTTGTGAAGAGTTGCTCTGTCAGAGAGTTTACACTATTATTTTAAAGATTCAGTCACATTCACAGGGTGCCTTGAAGAATTCTGCTCTAACTCTTCCTGTCTCTGATATTTTGAGCATCATCTCCATGCACTGGAGGCAGAGTCTACTGATGTTCGACACCTATGCAAGGGTCTTTCCTCCACCACACCGATGCCTTCCAAAGCCTTTGCCCTCCACAAATAAAATTTCCTTTCTTAAGAGGGAAATACAACGGTGTTTTGTTTTTTCATATAATGTGGAGGGTTTCTCCTTACAACAACAGACTGTCTCAAATGCTCACCAAGGATCATAGAGACAAAGGGGAATGAGCTGAAGCCTCCTGGTGAAAGCAGGTCATGTCATTCTCCCTTCCTCTCCATTCCCATCAGAAGGCGCATGGGAGGGACTGCATACATAGCCTTCTCCAACAGAGGACGCAGGAGTCAAATTGGCCACGTCATATTGATAACTACTCTTGCACACTGGCTATTTGCACACTGCTCTCACTCGAGTGTTTGAAAGCATTTTTCGGTCGATTGAGGACAACGGAAATGTTCTTTTCGATGTTGGAAGAAAACAAGTAACTCTTTCAATTGTTTCCCATGCAGTGACTAGTTGATTTCTGAGAGTTTCTTTACCCAGGATGGTTTGGAAGAGAGGGCATTCGTCTTGTGATGTCGACAGACCCAGGCAGCAGGGAGCTGGCGTCACCAGGTGAAGCTAGGGGCCATGTCTTTGTAGAAGGATCTGAAAACACAGAATCCAGTTCCCAGGAAGAATAAAATGAGTTGTGACATGCAGTATATTAAAAAGAACAAGTTTTAGTTGTAGATTATACCTAATACATAGTTGGAATGGCCACCGAAATATTATAATTATTCCCCCAAATGGAATGTATTTATAGTTTTGTAAGCTGTATTTCCAATCTTTACCTGCTTCTTCTTGCCTTGCAAATAATTCTAGCCTTTGATAGCACAAAGTCACCCATTCTTCTCATGAGAGCTACCTTGAGAAGAGCCTGTCTTACTTATTTAGTGCTGCTAAAAGAGAAATACCACAATTGAATTGCTTAACAAACAAAATTATTCCCAGTTTAGGAGGCTGGATGTCCAATGTGATCGTGCCAGGTCAAGGGAAGGCTTTCTCTCTGTCTCGTTGAGGAAGGTCTTGGTCTCTTTGCACATCTACGGGCTCAGCATTTCCTGAAGAGCCTCCCATGTCTCAGCAGCAAGCTTCCCTTGGGTCTATGAGGTTCTCAGCTCAGAGACTCTGTCCTTTTCTGGCTCTTTTTTTTTCTTTTCTTTTTTTAGTTCTATGACCCTGCTTGATGTGTCTGTTTCTCTTTCATTTTATTGCTTATATTTTGTTGTTTTTAAATTTTTAATTTGCCATTTAGATGAATGTTTACTGAGAAAAATTGGTTTTCCATTCAGACATTCATATACGGTTTGTTTTGTGACATTGATGACAAATTCCACAATGTAACAGCACTCTCCCCACTTCTTCCCCTGTTTACTGTCCTATATACCCACTGTTTTCCCTTATCACTTCCTGCTTCCTGAGCTTCATCTGGGAGGATTAGCCTTTCAACCTTGTGTGTTTGATGATTCTACTAAATGTGTCTCTCCACTGTGTTCATTGTTCACCCAAAGAATGAAGCTGTTATGTATGTAGGCACTTTATGTTCCCTTTAAAATGCTACCAGGCATCAAGATGAAAGGCATGGCAGTATCTGAGATGTCTTAGTGTGTTGGCCTTTGACTTCAGGCTTAGCTCTTGACCTAAGAAACAAGGGCTCTGAAATATTAGACTTTCTTGTTAAAATTCTTTTATGAGCGTTAATGAAAGTTCTGCCCTATCTCTAACCTTCATTGTTTGAATAAATAGTGTTCAGTCACTTAAGTTTTTAATCTTTATAAGTCGACCATCCATGTGTTTTAGAACAAAAAGCCTTTCCCAATAGTATTTAATTCTATATCATTGACTGTATTAATGATACCATATCCTTCATGGGGAAAATGTATAATATTCCCAAAGAAAATGATCACACTGTCTCTAAAGAGGACCAGTGATATATATACTCTGGAGATATATGAATGACCTTGAACTCACACTTAATTGTAAGCCCTCATCTCAGAACAATTTGATCTTAATATGTGACCCTGCTTGATACTTGCCCTCATGAAGCGATCACTGAAGATATGGGTGCTATTAAAAAGTGTGGTGAAGAACATAGATGGTGCCTAGCTATAAAAAAGAATAGTGTCTAGGACTTTTACTTGCCTTTAAACCATCAGCTTTCCCAGGGAGGTGTCAGCTAAGCCTGTACCAACAAAGTACACTAACCAGCACAGTCAGAGAATTATTACAATGCAATCCAAGATCAGAGGACTGTACCAGAGCTTATATTCTAAAACTTCAGTTTTCTGAAGGGAGCAGATGACAACAAAAGCCAAAAGTCCATTTACAGAGTCCTGGCGTGAACTAAGTAATCATTGAATTCCCTCTATTGATAAAGGATATAAATAGTCTTGCTCCCAGACAGAGGGCATTGGAAGGTAGAATACTCCATACATAGTTAGCAAAAAATTTAACACCTTACATTTGTTTTTTCCTTTTAACCTCTCTTCATCTTGCTCTAGTTTTTATTACATTTTGCTACCTTTGGAATGTGGTTCTGCATTTTATTTTGTTAACGGTTTCTGTTTTGTTCTTGTTGGTTTTTCATTGATTTTGTCTGCTTTGTATTGTTTAATTTGAATGATTTTCTTTAAATGAAAGTCAGGATAGGTAAATCTAGAGAGACAACAAATAGATTTATAATTTCTTGGGTTATGACAGGCAGATTGGGTGAAATGGTTTACTAACAATAATGGACACAAGAATGAAGAAATATTTTAAAATTGATTGTGGTGATGAATGCACAACTGTAATACAGGTAAACATATAATTGTATAATATGTGAATTATGTAAGAATCTCTTATGAGACATTCATGCTTCTTGATACACTTGGTTTTATATAACTTAATAGGTTGCATTTGGGAGATATGCAGAGATAGGGAGATGGTGATGCTCAGGAAGATTAAGGTTCACTCGGAAGGCATCTTTAGCAGTGTGGTGGGGATTTTACCTGTACAGTGTCCCTTCTCTTTTTATGGCTACCTTGATTTCATATATATATTGTAAAAATATCCTTTGATTGGGAGCCTTATAGTTAATTTGACGTGTGATGACTCCAGGTGTGATCTGTGTTCAGGCTGATTTTTCAGGAAGTAGATCACTAGGCTTTTCTTCTATGATGTCTCTGCTTCATACTCAAACCTCCAATTTTTCAGTTGCCAATCAGTGCACTAGCTGCAACATCCTGAGACCTCGGTGCTTTACTGCTATTTATGGTAGTCACATGAGTTCAGGCATTTGCTAAGTTAAACACCACTGACTCACAATTCAACTGCCCATGCTAATTGAAATGTACTTTCTTTGTCAATGCTTTTTGTGGAGTATAGGGGAGAAGATTCCTCTAGGAAGTGGCCAGTTACCTCCAGTGTTCTTTTTCCTTAAGGCCAATAGAAACTGTACTTCCAATAATCAACACAAATACATATTCTAATTCTAATCTTGAGTAACAAAAATTTATTGCATATTTTTCAACTTTTTCTTCTCAATCCTGGACTCTATGTAAAATTTGTCGTGATCCCATGATACATTTTGCTAGAGCACTTTAGTTCTGTAGACATGTCAGAGCACTTTTGACAATTAAGCAGAGCCTTTCTCACTCTTTCTGTTGTCTTTCGCATTCACATTTAATGTGATTGTGGCAGTAGAAAGCAGGGTGGTGTGCTTAAGAACTACAGCTTGGGGAGAACATCCATTGCCTTCTGCTAATGGTGATTTCTGTCTGTCTCCCTTCTTTCCTTCCTTCCTTGTTTCTTATTCCTCTTTCTTTCTCTCTCTCTCCCCCTCCCTCTTCCTTTTCTTTTAAATAATAATTAGCATATATGTATTAATATATATTGGTTTTTCTTTAATTATATTCTCCCTTCTTAGTTTTATTTCCAATCAGATCACTTTAAAAATAATTTTTAGTTGTAAATGAGGTGGGTGTGTTATATTTCAGATCTCCAGCTTTGTATTCTACACTTTAAACCACTCATCAGGGCATCCGTCTTCCACCCCACTTCACCCAGAGGAGTTTTCCCTTCACCCATTTCTCTGATTTCTCCTTTTCCTCTTGCAGACTTTTCCATCTTCCATAGCACTCAAGTTAGCATCCATCAACATCCAGGCTAGCTCAGAGCTTTATCCTGCCTTAAACTCCCTCACCCTTGGCTCACCCTCAATCAGATGACTTGTTATGTCATTTCAAATTTTAGAGCATTTGCCACCAAACAACTGTGGCCCTGTCTTATGTACCAGAACTTAAAAAAACCCACACTCCCTGCAATCAAGTCCATTTAGACTCTGAGTGCGCCTATCTCAGACAGGGCAGAGTTGCCCCTGACGTTTCTGAGACTGGACCCTTCGATGGACTAGAAAGCCTGATTTTTCTCCATAAGTACCAAAGTGCTTCTTATTTATGATGATAAATACACATATTAAACTTTTAATAAAGTCTTCCTTTGAAGCTACACTTTGAAAATAACTACATAGCTGGGATACTCCAACAGATCACTTAATTTCTTTGATTCCATCTATACATCTATCAGGATAATAATGCATAACACACAAGGTTGCTATGAAGATCAAATGAGGCTACTTTTATGAGAATGTTCCCTAAATAACTGTACATTTCTAAGGTCTTACAAAGAAAAGAGTCAATAGCAGTGGAGTTGCCCATTAAACTATTATTGGGCAGATTATTTGGAATCAAGAACCCTAGAGCACAGTAAGAATTAAACATTAAACTTCAGAAACCTATCATTGAAATTAGCTTTATTACCATTGTTTAATATTTAATTCTTACTGTACTCTAGAGAGTTAGACTCTGTGGGGAATATAAATATAGCTGTGCATTGACTACTTGAGTGCCAAACCAGAGTCCATGTATATTAGACACATCTCATTGGCATAATGGAAAAGTCACCCCAAGAGGCCACCTTAGCAGGGACTTTCTTCAATCACATAGCCGACACTTTTACATTGGTCAAGTGAGGAGCCACTCGAAAAGTCTTGTTCCCCTGGAAGTAATGATTACATGACATTGAGAGTTATGTTTCTTCTATAAATGGCTCCATTATTGATATGACCAACTCCATTAAAAAAGTTGGAAACCCTAGAAATTCATCAAAATTGCTTGACTGCAGCTGTCCAATGATTCCTTAACTCTTCTCAATCAATGCTTTATAATATTTATTTTGGATTTAACTCTTTGAAGCCTTCCTCTTTAATGTTGAGCTTTACACAAAGAATGTGCACAAGAAATATCTCAAATGGTATTTGGGACTTTTAAAAGAGCTACAATATGTCAAGCTCAGGTTATTAATTTCGGTGTTTGTTGGGTTGGGGGTTGTCATATCTCATTCCATTCTGGTTCTCTATCCAGCACATCTTCTCTTTTCACCTCTTATACAGAACATGCTTAATTTAGTGAACTGATTATATGTATGGCAAACACTGCAGAGACTCCAATCAGAAAAACCAGGGTTGGGGGAAGAGTATTTCAAAGAAGCCCAGAAGTTTTTCATACTATGATCTCTGAACTTTGCAGGGTGGGAGGGAATCAGTGCGGTGGGGGTGGGGGGAGCAGGCGGAAATGAGGCTGAGCCCCGGTGGCGTAGTACTTGTGCGCGGGACTGCAGCCCACTGGGACAGAGGTTCAATTCCAGCAGTGGGGCTGGGCCTCCTACTCCCACCACCGGAGAGCAGTGATGCCAAAAAAAAAAAGAAAAATGAAATGAAAGGGGTTCCTTTCTGGCTGCTGTGAGTAAATCATGACTAATGGTGATGCTTGTGTGCCAGGGTAACTCTGTGTTCCATAATGTTTTCAGAAGTCAATCATCAGACCTTTCTTTTAAGGCATTTCTAGGAAGACTCCAACCTCTAACATTTTTTTTATTTGTGTTACTCTAGGGTTTGCAAGAAACGCGTTACTTCTTTAACGAGAAAATTGTTTACCAGTCTAAGAAGAAGTCATTTTTAAAAAAACCTGATTATAAAATCATGCAAACAAAGATGCTCACCCCTTTGATTTATAAGAAGTGTAAATCAGATGAGAACATCTGTAGACCTCTAGTCACTTGCTGCCTCCTTTGAAAGAAAGCATTTCTTCCCAGCAACAGTATGGAGCAATGAGAGTCTGAAGGACAGCAGTCTGTCACAGGGATTCCTGATGGAAACCTAGCCAAGAAAGTCCTGAAAAGAAGGAGCTCAGCTTCCTAACGTGCCTGTGAGTGATGCAGCTGCAATCAGTGCGGTCACATGTTTCCAAAGCACTTGCCTCTCTTGTGCTCCTCATGATCTTGCCAGGGAGAGAACGTGGCTGGGGCTCTCCCATAGGAATTCTGACCTCGTTGCAATCATGGAGTCATCTAGCAGTGGTTGGTCCTCAGCCCGACCATCTCTAAATGACTTCACGATTGTCCCAATGAAGCACCATTTCCCTCTCTGACAGTCATTAGAATGTGGAGCCTCGACACTCTCTTCCTTTTCTCATGACTGCTCCCCAACTGGTTTTGCTGACCACGTTGCCTTTGTCCGATTCTAGTGATTCAATAAGGTCTATCTCTACTAACAGCAGCCCTGGAGATACAGCTGCCAGCTAAGAGTGGGCTGTGTGAACCCGCCAGCTGCTCTGTGGGAGAAAGAGGCGGCAGTCTGCTTTCATGAAGACATGGAAGTCCGGTGGGACAGCTCTCCTTGGCCCTGTGGGGTCACTCTGAGTTGGAATTAACTTGACAGTAATGGATTTGGCTGGAGTTTTTGATATTTCTACCAACAAAATGCAATTGTAAGTGTTTACATAAACTTTTCTACACATACCATTTTATGAAAATACATTTCCATGCATAGCACTCAAAATAAAATTTCTCTCTGCTTTAATGAATACATCATCCTAATCTCAACTATTATTTAACAGATGTCAGTCTTAGAATCATCACAATCTCTATATATGGGAAAACAGTAAAACTCAGTACTGCTTATATTTCATTTTCTCCTGCCATTGGATTTCTAGGTAAGAACTTCTATATGAGCTCACCAATGGATACTAGCAAGTAAATATTGTTGAATTTCTCAAGTGTGCTTGAATTTCATAGTTCAACAACTTATACAAAAAGAAATACTCAGCTAGTGATTTTTGCCTACTCTTTCTATGATAGCTTCACTTAATTTAGAAATGATTAATAATGTGATTATAAATAGTGTACGTTTGAATAGAGGAATATTTTATATGTATTCTGGGCTTTTTCTTTTTCTGTGTTCTTTAATCTGTTAGGCTTCACCATGTTATGAAAGACTAGTAACAGCCAGCATTTTTTGGGTCAAGATTCTACTCCCTTTCCAGAGAGGAACATAGTTCAGATGCCTTGTCAGTTAGTCATTTCTTAAGAAGCTCGATCGCTCAGTACTGTGCCTCAGCCAACTACCCAAGGTCAGCAAAATGGCATGTCTGTTGGACAGACCATGGCAGTAAGCCATAGCAGCCTCACTATTAATATCTCTTGACCTTTCGACTTACAAATAGAAGTATCCCGGTGACCATTTCCCCACGTGGGTCACTGATAAGACAGAATCTAGAGCTGAAGATAGGTACTGCAATATTTAAACCCAGAATCCAAGGTTTCAAGAAAAGAAATGAATTGTCTATTTATTACATGAAACTTTCTGAAGCACTTGTTGCAGTACAGTGAATTATTTGACATGGCTCTTCCAATTATAGTTTTTGATATTCCTACCAAATGACAGGGTAGTACCATGCAGATGGTAAATAATGGACATAGTGTCCTTGTGAGTATGGGATCGTTCAAATAAAACGAGGCTTTTTTAGATGCTGTGAACCAGTTGTGACCCATAGCAATGGAAGGAAACACTACCTGGACTTGAGCCGTTCTCACAATTGCTTTTATGTTCAAATTCATGGTTGCAGCCACTAAGTCAAGCCATCTCCATGACGGTTTTCCTCTTTTTTGTTGATCTTCTATGGAACTCCTCAAAAGGGATTGGTCAGGCTTGTCATCTGACTAGGCTTAAAATAAGTCACCACAGAGTCAGAAAGGTGAATCTCACAATCATCAAGAAAGGAGAGCCAAGAGAAAGTCCATCCTTTACACATGAGGTCCCTGTTCTGAACCGCTTCCATCCTGGAGACAGAGATCTGTGACACCAGAAACAGTAAAAGATCAAAGAAACAATGGCAGAGGAGTTGTAGCTATTGAAGAAACAGAAGCAGGAATGTGTCAGAGCACTGGGCTTCTGGGCCTGTGGTGCAAGAAAGCTGAGGTCTTTGGGCAGAAAGCTTGCTGGTAGCGTGCAGTGCTTCTGGGTGCTTTGAGGGAATACATTGGCTGACATCTGGAGTTAGAGCTGAGCACTTTGGATGAAAACTTACTGAAAAAGTGAGGAGCCTCTGGGTATTGATTATCAGAGGTAAAAGACCTGTGTACCTCAAATAGGGCAGAGGCCAATGGGCCAGGAAACCTGGTTGTGCATGCAGGCATGGCCGAGAAGATGCTGTCCTGAGAGAAGAACCATAGCCTATGCCTTTTCTGGTCCTCACTATTATTTTCCTATAAACTTCATAAATGTGAGCATGGATGATGCAATGAACTGAATATTAGAACTAAAGGAGAAATAAGAGTGCTGTGGGAGAGATGGTTGGTGTCAGAATTGGTAGAAAGTTTGGAGGTTGGGAGCGTGCCTGACTTCTACTTCATACCAATCAACCTTGGGCAGCAGATAAGTCTTCTGAAGATAGGATTTTCTCCCCTCCTCATGGGGTTAGAAGAAGTCAGGCGCCCGTCCTATGTGATTTTTTACACATAGTAAATGCAAATGACCACAGCAGAGAAACAAGGGTGAATCAGTTAAAAGCATCCTCATGAAACATGTGGTCCTATGGGAGAGATGAACTACAGCACCATTTGCACTAGAGTATAAAAAGTATAAAGCACTATAAGAGAGAGACAAGATGATTTGGGGGTTCATCAAAGGGAGATGATTAAATTCTGTGAGTAGGAAGCATAAACTCACTGCCCTTCAATCGATGCTGACACATAGTGAGGTCGGAGGACAGGGCGGAGCTGATCCTGTAAGGTTCCAAGTCTGAAACCCTTTACAGGAGTAGAAATCCCCGTCTTTCTCCTTCAGAGTGACTGCTGATCTTGAACTGCCAACCTTGTGGATTATACCTCCGGGTATAACCATGACACCACCTGCACATCTTGAGGTAAGGCATATGAGAGACAATTGCTGATCAATCTGTGAGGGAGCTGGAATTTGGACTTCCTCTTGAGGGACAGAACTTAAGGGTGTGGAAAGATGTAAATATGGAGAAACAGCACTATTAAAAGCATGGAGGCCTGAAAATAAAGGAGAGTTACAAAATAAAAGTTACAAATACTTCAGATGGTCAGAGAAATAGGGCACATGCATGAAAAATAATGGAAAACAAAATTGGAAAATTAGTTTGGGCACAAATCAATAGGCTTGTAAATGCCAGATGATGGATCATAAGCTTGATTGCACAGACAATGGGAGTCCACTGACAATGGGAATGCCACATTTGCTTGTGCTTCAGAGGTATAGTGACTGAAGGAGTGGAAGTGCCTAGAAACATGAATACCAACCCACTCGAGATAGCCTAGGAGCTCTAGTGGTGCTGCCAAATATGCATAACTGTTTGCCTCAAGGTTTGTGATTAGAACCTGACAATGGCTCTGCAGGAGAAAGAAGTGACTGACTTCTTTTCATTAAAAATTTAAGCCTGGAAACCCCTACATAGGGTCGCTGTGGGTAGGAATCCATTCCATGCAATGGGTTTAATTTTAGATTAGGAATATCCCACAGGTCTCTGTGTGGTCCAGAGCTTGTTCTTAAATGGTGCCAAGTATTGGTGGTTTAAATCCACCCAGCAGCTTCATGGAAGAGAGGCTGGCAGTCTGTTTCTATAAAGACTGTAGCTGTTACATGCCATCAAGTCAGTTCCACTTCAGAGCAACCTACATATGACAGAACAAAACACTGCCCAGTCCTGTACCAGTCTCAAAATTGTACTATATTTGAGCCAATTGTTTTGATCATTGTGTCAATCCATCTTGTCTGGCATTCTCTTCTTTTTCACTACCCCACTACTTTACCAAGCATGGTGTCCTTTCCCAAGGATTGGCTCTGGACCTGATAACAGGTCCAAAGAATGTGAACAAAAACTCTAACCACCTTTGTTTCTAAGGATCATTCTGGCTTTAATTTTTCTGAGACACATCTGTTTCTTCAGACAAAAACCATACTACATTTGATATTCTTCCCCAGCACCATCATTCAAATGAATAAACTCTCTCATTCCATAAAGAAACATACAGATTCCAGCCAAGAAAATCCCTTTACATTGTAGCACATGCAGTTGTCATGAGTTGGAATGACCTCAATAGCAATGAGTTGGGTGTATTTGGTTGGGTTTGGGGTATGTTCGATGGTAGTATAATAAGATATGGGCTAGGGTTTATAGGAATTAAAGATTGAGGCAAAATTAAACTCAAAGGCCCCAAAACTCAAACTCACTATGATTGAGTGGATTTCAACTCCAGTGACTCTACAGGACAGGGTAGAACTGGCACCGCAGGTTTCTGAGAATAGAGCGCTTTGTTGTTGTATTGTAAGAGGCCTCTGAACCAGATCCTGCCCCTGGTGACCCTGTGCAAAACAGAATGACACACTGCCAGGTTGAGCACCAGCCTCACAATTGTTCCCAGGCCGCCTGAGCCATTGCTGCAGCCACTGTGTCAATCCATTTGTATCTGACAAGATTTCAAAGCTGTGCAGAAGGGTTTCAGCTGCTTCTAAAGTGGACAGCCAATTTCCTTTTCTTAGTCTATTCATTGTCTTACAGGAGCAAAAAGTGCCACTTTTCACCTTCAGAGTGGTGGGTGGTTTTGAAATGTTGTGCAAATAAGGCCAGCAAAGGTGAGACCGAAGGAAAGAAGGTAAGGATGAGATAAACAAAAGAGAAGTTTCTTTTCCCAGGTGCTTGGAATTGCTTATTTCTCAATGGTCAAAATTTGTGCCACATTAACCCCTAATATTTAAAGGTTGTATACCATGATCTCTTCAGCCACCATCTGACACCAAAGAGGTCAGAACCTATAATCTGATGGAAGGTATTCCATCTAAGTTAGGATATGAAAGGAAGAGGTGAAAACTCTAGTTACAAGAGCTGGCTTCGATGTCTATGTGAGTGAGAGATAGTAATTAGAAGGTCAAGAGGACAAACCCTGCACTTTGAGGCATGATTTGGGTTAGTCCCTGCCAATGCGGCTATCTGGTGGGAGGAACAAGAAGGGGTAGAAGCTGAAGAATGGAAGGTCCTAGAGGTGGGCAGTGGCAAGAATATCTAAGGAAGCTCTTGGGATTTGTGATAGATAAATTATTTAAGTGAAAAGAAGTTAGCAGTCATATCACAGTTGGGGAGTATTTGTTTTGATGGGTAGTTGTGGTCCTTGGGATAAATTCCTATTCTCTATAACATTATTTAGAAAGTTGCCTCTCTTTCATATGAAGAGGAAGAAACATTGCCTTAAAGATATTTGGTGTATTACCTGTAATAATGGGGTCTGAGTATTACATTTCTCTCATTCCAGCCCTATGACTTCTTGTCATAAAATTTGGGCACATGCAGGCCCTCTTTGGAAGAGGAGTTCAGAAGGATGCAATATCGAGGTCAGCATTATTAGGTAGCATCTATCATCTAAGGATGGGACTACAAACACCCGTCTTGACATAACAGAACACCTTAGTCCTCTTGTTTGGAATTGCAAGGAAAATGAGGTGATGGAGAATGAGAGCAGTGCCCCTGAGGAAGCTTCTCAATAGTAAATCACTTTTGAGTGCCAGGGCTGAAATGTAATAGATTAGCCTAGTTTTTTCCCTTCCTGTCTATTTTTCTTAAAAAAAAAAAAAACTATCAAAAACTGATGCTGGCACAATGAATCCTTATTTTTTCCCCCTTGAGTTAAAAAAAAAGACTAAACTAAAAGAGAGTTGGTACACTGGAAAGAGAATTAGCCTTCTGGTCAAACAGGCTTCAAATGGCCACTGGCTCTGTGTGAAGCAAAGAGGTGGTAACAACTCACTTAGAAACGTAGTCACTTCTGAAGTTCAAGGTGGATCATAATACTTGGCCCCGTCACCTCAGGACTGTTCTAAGAACTGTGATGGGATTGTGAAGATGCTATTCAAAGTTAAGATGTGCTTGCCATAGAGTCAGAGGCAAACCTCTATAAAGGAACAAAGTCAAGTACAGATAAAAAAACCAGATAACCAAGACATACTTGAGGGCTGAACAAAGCAGAAACAGAAAAAGCAAGCACCCTGACACTGTCTTGCTGACTCCATATGTTTCTGAGAAGAACTGGACTCAGTAGACCCTTCTTAGAAACAGATTCATCAGGTCTTTCTTGGTGCCAGGCTAGGTGGGCTTGAAATGCCAGCCTTTTAGGTAGTACTTGAAGACCTACTGTTTGTGCAACCAAAGGCCTCTAGAAAGAGAAGAAAGCATCTCAAATCCCTGTTTCACTCACTGTGTGGAAAATGGCCAAGCTGCTCACACTGTAGCAGTTAGGATTAAATTGATGCTAAACATTCCAGGAACTTGTGATGCACTTCTATGAGACTTAGCCAATCCCTCATCTACTGCAAGTAATTATCTATAGTGCTGCCTTAAGGGTTTTTCTAGCAGCATTTCACTTGATTTGCCTCTGACTTAAAATTTCGACTCAGCTTCTTACTATACATAGGACTACCAGCCCTTTTTATACTTCTGAGACTCATTTTTCTTATCTATAAATTGGGAATAAGCAAGCATAACCTGATGGTAGTGGCTTTTTAGTTGTGTTTTAACTATTAGAATTGTTGCAAAGCTTTGGAATAGATTCTAGGGAATCTAGCATCTACCCTCTCTTCAGCCATCAAGTTGATTCTGACTCCTAGAGAGCCTCCATATTCAGAGTTTCAGAGGTGGTCATTCTTTACCAGAGCAATAAACCCTTTACCTAAATTTAGCACAGTGGCCTGGATACATGGAAAAAATGCACTAAATGTCAACTGTAGTGTTGCTATTGTGACTTGGAATGTGATATTGGAGAAAGAACAATAGCTTTGCAATCAGACAACCCTGTACTTAAACTAACTGTGTCACTTATAAGAAGTGTACCTGAGCAAAATAGGAAAGCTTTTTTGAGTGTTGAGATAATAATACGTGTTTTCAGAGTGTACTCATGAGCACTTGTGAGGTACCTGTATTGGGGTGAAAAAGGTATAGCCACATGCTGAGTTCCAGAAGCTGAAAGAATGGTGTAGGACTGGGTGGTATTTTATTTTGTTGCACATGAACTCCCTATGAGTTGGAACAAACTGAATGGCAACACCTACAAGAGGGTACCCACAACCAAACCCAAAGCCCCAAAAGGAAAAAAGTTCTGCTGGGTGAAGCTTCCTTAGTATGAATTCTCCCACCTCCATCCCCTCACTCACCAAGCATCAAGCAACTCGCTCTGAGTTAGTGCACCCAGCGGCATCGCCTTGGAAAGACCTCTCTGGTCACAGTGAATTTTTTGGTAAAAAGCAGTTTTGCTTGAACCTCATTTTTTTTGGTGATGATCAATTGAAGAGAACAGCATGTGGCTGTCAATTTTTTTTCCTGCTCAGGAATAAGCTGCAGAATCTGCTGTGGTGTTGAATGTAGTTTACAAAGACAGCGCTAAGGGAAAAACTCAAGTGTACAAGTGGTTTTCTCATTTCAAAAAAGGTGAAATGTTGATTGATGACAAACCTCATTCTGGATATTTGTCAAATTCCTGAACAGACAAAAATGTCAACTCGTAGTGTCTTGGGAGTTCGGTCCAACATGTCAGACTGTTAATAAAGATTTCTATTTAGAGGTCCTGAAGAGATTTCATAGCAGTGTGTGACAAAAAAGGTCCGATTTCTGGCAAATGGTGGACTGCTGACAATGCATCTGCTCAGTGTTTACGTTAAAAAACTGTATACCTCTCTTGCCACACACACCTTACTCAATTGATCTTGCTCCAAGACTTATTTTCCAAATTTTAATTTATTTTTTAAATTAAAAATCATTTAATTGGGGGCTTTTACAGCTCTTCTAACAATCTATATATCAAGTATATTTGTACATATATTGCCATCGTTTTCTAGACATTTAGTTTCTATTGAGTCCTTGATATCAGCTCCTCTTTTTTCCCTCCTCCCACCCTCATGACCCCTTGATAAATTATAAATTATTATTTTCATATCTTACACCAACCCCTGTCTCCCTTCCCCCACAGTGTCCATTATTCATCCCCCTGAGAGGATATGTCATAACATTTGGTTATGTGTCAATCATTGCGTTCCGTCCCCCCTATCCCCATCTTCCCCTTCCCCTTCTAGTATCACTACTCCCATTCCTGCTCCTGGATTCCTTATGCTGTGAACTCATCTCTCTCTCTCTCTCTCTCTTAACCTGTACCAGGGCACAGGTTCCGTTCTAGCCTGCAGTGAAAAGCAGAACTTGGGTTATGGTAGTGAGGGGTGAGAAAGACACAAGAAACCAGAGGAATATCAATGCTTTGCAGTGCACTTGTTGACCCCTTTTGACCCCTTTGTGAAGAGATGTCTCATTGTCTACAGATGCGCTTGGGTCTCTGCTCTGACCCACACTCATTCTGCAAATGCTGGGGGACATGAAAGGACAGCAATTTGAGGACATAAAAGAGGCGATGAAAAAGTGAGGAAGGTCCTATCAACCATCCATACAGATGGGTATGGAAAATGTTTCCAAGAATGGAATCACAGATTTGAAAAATGTATTAAGCGTAATGGAGAGGACTTTGAAGGTGAGAAGGTTGTTCGGGGGCGGGGGGGGGGAATGAAATATATAGCTTTGAAAAAATTCCATTGGGGGGGTACCCCCTCATAAAACAAAATAGTAACCGAGCCTGTGAATATGACCTTCCTTAGGAAAAATGTTCTTGCCATGAATTAAGGTAAGGAGCCATGAAGGGAAGCACCCAAGATTACCTGGGTGCTGTAACCCATGGCAGGTGCCCTTCAAGGAGGCCAAAGAAAAGACACAGAGATGACCAGGCAGTGCGATCATAGAACCAGAGACTGACTAAATGCAGCCGCAAGGCAAGGGAGGCCTTGAACCACCGTTCAGAAAGACACATTCTGTTCCAGAACTTTCAGAGGGAGCATGATCCTAATAACATCTTGATTTCAGACTTCTAGCCTCCTATAAAAGAATAAATCACTAATATCTGAAGCCCTCAACTCTGTGGTAATTTGTCCTGGCAATCAAAGGAAATTAATACAGTATCAAGCAGAGCATGCTTCGGGCATATCAGTAGTGCTCAGCAACTGGTGGTCACATGGTGAATTTCTCGCCTGTGAGTATAGCTCCTCGGTGAGTAGATACAGGTATAAATCCATAGGTGGCCACCTGAGGGTCTGTTGCCAGGAAGCAGGAGGCACAGTTAGCTCCCAGCTCATGCTAGACAGAAGCCTGACCTTAGTTTCTCTAACACCTGGTTCTACAACAGGCAATTGACACAAGGGTTCTCTCATTTTGTAATCTCAATGATTATGTTTTGGAGAGCTTGTTCTCCTAAAGCTTTCACTGCCCTCAAAGGTTTAGAATTTAAAAATAACAACAGCAAATCTCTGTTCAAAGGAATGAACAATGCACTTGAAGGTTCTTCATGTAACAATAGCCTCTCTCATCTTGAAGTGCTATAAAAATTCAGGGAGCAACTTCACCCAGTTGTGGAAGATAAAAGAATAGCAACTAAACCAGGCAGAAAAAAAACAAGGTAAGGCAGCTGCCTGGTGTCTCTGGGATGAAAATGGCCCTGAATGCTAACAGACAGGAATCACTCTTCAAAAAAAGAGTATGTTGCTGGACCTCATACTTCTGAAGCCTCTATTTCTGAGCTTCGCCACCCTGGACATTTTCCTCAAACTTGGATGTGCTTTTTTTTATAGTGAAATCTTTGTTACTTATCATAATGATACATACTATGATTCCTTTTGAAAAAATTCCATACCATCATTTTGAGAATGATAATATTCTGAGAATTTAAAAATATTGTTTGACCAGTACATGCAAAATAGTTAATTCTGTATACGTCATGCATTTGTTTTTAAAAGCAGCAAGCACTCTTTTCTTACCTTTCATAGATGTTTGGTTCTCTCTTTAAAAAATATTTTATTTTTGGCGGCAATATGGACAACCAAACATCCATTCACTCACAATATCAACATGTAGGGTTTAATAACACTGGTGACATCATGTCATTATTCTCATGATCTCTACCCATATTGTTTTATCATCATTAATATAGACTCTCTGCCTGTTAATGTTCTCATCTGTGCTTTAGAGGAACTGTTGCCAGATTATGCTTTATAAAAACATTCAGCCCGAGGCAAACATTTTTTAATTTAGTGGTGAAGCATGACATTTGAGACACCATCCCCAAGGGCATGACTCTTTTGAAGCCAAGTATCTGTGCATGCTGAGGTCAGAGATTTATATACCACGGATGAGACAGTGCAAACATGTGGGGAATTTGTAAGTTTCTGTGACTGATTACAATTCCCTCATGAATCGTTCTTCCAATGGGTAAAGACAGGAACAAACCCTTACTTGGGGGATGTGCTGGGGGCCATGTGTCACTCTTTTTTTTCTTCCATTTTGTTACTTTTTTCCATTTCTACATTCCAAAAAAATGGAATTAAAATAGAAATTGTATTGACCTCTCAAACAAAAGGGCAAATAAAAAAAAGACAATTTTTAAAATCATTTTATTGAGGACCCATACAGTTCTTAACACAATCCATCTATCCATCCATAGTGTCAAGCACATTTGTATATTTGTTGCCATCATCATTTTCAAAACATTTTGATATCAACTTGAGCTCCTGGAATCAGTTCCTTATTTTTCCCCTCCCTCTCCCCTGATAATTGATAAATCATTATTTCTCCATGTCTTACACTGACTGGTGTCTCCCCTCACTCACTTTTCTATTGACCATTCCCCAGGGATGAGGGTATATGTAGCTCCTTGTAATCACTTCCCCCTTTCTACCCACCCTTCCCTCCACCCTCCTGGTACTGCCTGCCACTTTCACCACTGGTCCTGAAGGGAACATCTGTCTTGAATTCACTGTGTTTCCAGATCCTCTCTGTACCAGTGTACATCCTTGGGTTTAACCAAACTTGTAAGGTAAGGTTAGGGTCATGATAGTGAGGGGGGTGAGGGAGGAAGTATTTAAGAACTAGAAGAAAGTTATATGTTTCATCATTGCTACACTGCACCCTGCCTGATGTCCCCTCCTCGTGACCCTTCTGTAAAGGAATTCCCAGTTGCCAGAGGAAAAGTGACCAGATTTTAAGCAGGACACCAGATTTTAAGCAGGAGAAGTGCAGGGTGGGGTGGGGTTCTTGATTAAAAATTTGGTCTCTATGGAACAACAAAAATGTTCATAGAATGCAAAAATAGTATTGCAATATATTTATTTAATTTAAAAATGCTGCAGAATGCGGGACAAATTGTTAAAAAGCAAGATGTCTGGTCACCTTACTATAGATGGACCCTGTGTCCCTCACTCCACATTACCCCTCATTTACCATCATACGATTTTTTTGTTTTTTGATGCCTGATTCCTGATCCTTTTGACACCTTGTGATCACACAAGTTGGTGTGCTTATTCCACGTGGGCTTTGTTGCTTCTGAGCTCGATGGCCGCTTGTGTACCTTCAAGTATTTAAGACCCCAGATTTTAATAGCCAGGCATCATCAGCTTTTTTCATCACATTTGCTTATACATACAATTGTCTTCAGCAATCATGTCGGGAAGGTGAGTATCATACAATGCCAGTTTAATAGAACAATGTGTTCTTGCATTGATTTAATAGAACAATGTGTTCTTGCATTGAGGGAGCACCTGAGTGGAGGCCCAATGAAAAATGGAGATTCTTTATCTTCATATAATCTTCAATGCTTATTTTTCAACCACCCTTATTTTATTATTATTTTGTTTTCCCCTTCACCCAAACCACAAGTGAGGAAGTCCAACTCCACTGAAGTTATTAGAGAAAAACAAGGCTCCAGGAATTGACAGGACACAAAATGAAATATTTCAAAAACAAAACAAAACAAAAAACACCCAAGATGGAGCACTGGAAGCATTCACTTGTTTATGGCAAGCAATTTGAAAGACAGTTATCTAACCAAGGGACTGCATGAAATCCATATTTATGTCCATTCAAAAAAAAGTTTACCCAACAGAATACAGAAATTATCAAACAATATCATTAATATAACATGCAAACACAATTTAGCTGAAGATGATTTTGAAGTATTTTGCATTAGTACATTGGCTGGGAGTTCCCAGAAATTTGAGTCAGATTCAGAAAAGAACACGCAACAAGAGATCACTGCTGATGGACTTGAATACCAGAAAGGTGTTTATTTTTGCTTTATAGTCTATGCGAAGACAGTTAGCCGTGTGAATCATAATAATTTCTAGATAACTATGGAATGAGAATTCTGGACCACTGAATTGTGCTCATACACAGGAACATACACAGGAAGCATTAATTGAACAGAATGAGGGAACACTGTGTGGTTTAAAACTAGGAAAGGTATGTGTTAGGATTGTATCCTTTCAGTAGACTCATTAAATCTGTATATTAAGCAAATAACCAGAGAAGCTTCACTAAATAGAGAAACAATAGATATTAAGATATTTCAGTAGGCAAATGTCAAAACCTTCTTTGATGAAAATAAAAAGGACTTGAAGCACTTACTAGTAAAGATAAAAAAACAAACAGTCTTCAGTGTGGATTACAACAAAATGTAAGAAAAATCAAAATCTTCACAACTGGGTCAATAAAAAAATCATAATAAATGGAGAAAATATGGAAATCAACAAGATTTCCTCTTGCTTGAATCTGTAATCAATACTCAGGGAAACAGTAATCAAGAAATCAAATGGTACATTGCTTTGGACAAATCTTCTGCACAAACTGTTTTAAAGAGCAAAGATGCCACTTTGAGAACTAAGATGTGCCTGAGCTAAGACATAATATTTCTAGTTGCCTCATATGCATTTGAAAGCTAGACAGGGAATAAGGACCCAAGAAGAATTGATACATTTGAATTATGTTACTGGTGGAGAATATTGGAAGTGGTGGCCTGTCGGAAGAACATATCTGGCTCAGAGGAAGCACAGTCAGAAGGCTCCATAAGTGTTAGAGAGTCTGTGGGGAGAGAGGAACTCTTATCCTCTGCTGGTGGACCTATAGGTATGTACAGCCACTATGGAAATCAATTTGGTGATATCTAAAACAGATGGAAATTGAGCCATCCCCCTACGGGACATATACCCAGAAGAGGCAAGCAACAAACCATGACCAGACAGCTGTGTCCCAATGTTCATCACAGCACAGTTCACATTTGCAAGGAGTTGGAAACAGCCCCAATTTCCATCAACCGATGAATGGATTAAAAAGCTGTGGCACATGCATACAACAAGTACTATGCATCACTGAAAAGCAGTGATGAATGCATGAAGCACATCACCTCATGGGAATAACTGGAGGAAATTATGCTCAGTGAAGTTAACCAAGCACAAAAGGACAGGTACAACATTAGTCCACTGAGGTAAGCTCAATTTTTTTTAAAAAAAATGCAAAAGGGGTATTGGGGAAAAAACTACTGAATACAGAAATGCCTGGGAAGAGGCCCAGGTAATATGGCAGGGGCCAGACCAAATCCAGAGGTACATTTGGTAGCCAACTGGAGTGGGGAGACGTGACTTGGGGGTGGGGCAGACGTTGATGTATAGAGAGGGAATGGGGTACTAACCCACCCAAGGGGAGTGTATGATTTATATCTACACAGGAAAAGAGGGACCAAACTTAAACCTGGTGATCCAGGATGTGAATGCAGTGTGACAGCATGGAGTGCAGGGAACCAGTGGAGGGGTCTAAATGCACAACCCCAATCCCAACTACAGGGGCAGCCGCTTCTCTACCATGGGAGTTTGCCTTGGAGGTCAGCACTGAAACTGCAGCTTGGGAAGTGAGAGATGGCTGACCCAAGTACATGAGAACAAATGAAGGGAGAGGAAGAGAGAATAGAGTGCATCCTGACCCACTGAGCCTTCAGGACGATATTCCCATGCAGAACAACTGATGCACAGAGAGGTTCATATAGCTGGCCCCACTATGAAATGTGGCTACCCTCATAGATCCAGGGCCTTTACGGGTCAACAATGGAGAAACAGGGTCAGAATTATACCCTGTCTCACACAGCCACACCATGGCAAAACACTAAGCGTATGCAAAAGAGCATGGAGCTCCAGATGCACTGCCAAGGATAAATGTTGGGGCCAGGATGTGGCACCCCATCCAACTCAACCAGGAGACACTCCTGGAGGTCCACAAACAGACCTTGAACTATTTACAGATATTTATATTGTTATTATTTTTATTTTTTACATATATATAGGACATTGGTTTTTTTTTGTTGCTGTTATCATTGCTTTATTTTCTTTGGTTGATTCATTTTAGGATGCCTTTTTTGGGGGTACATATTGTTGCCTCTGCAGGTCTATCTAGTTAAGATAGGCTGGACAAACAGTCTTGAGGTGAAAACGATGGGACAGATGATTCTGGGGAAGGGGACAGGAGAGAAGGGGAGGAGGGGGAAAGGAGGTGGTGTTGACCAGCCCAGGGATAAGGGAATAATAATTGATTCAAAGTCAGTGACAGGGTGGGTGAGACAAGTGTGACAGGGATTGATCAAGAGTAATGTAACAGAGAGAAAATACTGAAACCCAAATGGAGGCTGAGCATGATAGTGGGACAAGAGGAAAGTACAAGGAACAAGAGGAAAGAACTGGTGGTAAAGGGCATTTATAGAGGTTTAAATACAGGCATGTACATAGGTGCATATGTTCATATGTGACAATGGGAAAATAGATCAACAAGCATATACTTATAAGCTTAGTAGTAGGAGAGTAGATGGGTATTGGACCTTTGCTCAAGTATTTCCTCAGTGCAAGAATATTTTGTTCTATTAAATTGGCATTCCATCATGCTCACCTTCCTGACACAATCACTGAAGACAAACGTATCCATAAGCAAAGATAGTGAAGAAAGCTGATGGTGCCTGGCTATCAAAAGATGTAGCATCTGGGGTCTTAAAGACTTGAGTAAACAAGCAACCATCTAGCTCAGAAGGAACAGAGCCCACATGGAAGAAACACACCAGCTTGTGGGATCACGAGGTGTCAAAGGGATTAGATATCAGGCTTCAAGAACTAAAAACCATAACATCGCGTGCTCACTTTCCTGATATGATCACTGACGACAAATGTGTGTATAAGCAAATGTGGTGAAGAAAGCTGATGGTGCCCAGCTATCGAAAGTTATAGCGTCTGGGGTCTTAAAGGCTTGAGTAAACAAGCAGACATCAAGCAAAGCCCATAAGGAAGAAGCACACCAGTCTGTGTGACCATGAGGTGCTGAAGAGATCCTGTGTCAGGCATCAAAGAACTAAAAGTATATCATTATAAATGAGGGGGAGTGCAGATTGGGGATTCAAAACCCTAAAATAGGTGAAGGGATATCCTCTTACAGAGGGGTTGTGGGGAGGCGATGAGCCATTTAAGGTACAGTGTAGTAACAATGAAACATGCAGCATTCTTTCAGTTCTCAAATGCTTCCTCCCACCCACTATCATGATCCCAACTCTACCAGACAAATCCAGCTAGAACAGGGAATGTACACTGGAGTAAAAAACATGGGAAATTTAGGATAGATGTTCCCCTAGGAGTAGTTGTGGGAGCAGTGATCCTGGGAGGGTGGAGGGATGGTGGAATAGAAAGGGGGAACCAAAATCAGGGATATACATATAATCTCCACTCTGGGGCACAGACAACAGGGAAGTGAATGAAGGGACACATTGGACAGTGTACGATATGAAAAAGTAATAACAATTTGTATATTATTAAGGGTTCATGGGGGATGGGGAAGTGAAATTTGGGGAGTTGGTACTGGGGGCCTAAGTGAAGGCAGGATGTTTTGAGAGTGATGATGTTTTGAGAGTGAAGAGGTTTGTGGAAATGTGGCCTGCATACAATTGATGCATGTATGGATCATAAGGGGAATTGTATGAGTCCCCCAAAAAATGGTTCATTAAAAAAAGGGAGGGGGAAAGAGGAGCTTATACCAAGGGCCCAAGTGGAAAATATTTGGAAATGAATATGGCAACATGTGTACACATATGCTTGATACAAATGATGTATTGAATGTTATAAGAGCTGGAAGAGCCCCCAGTATAATTATCGGGGAAAAAAGGATGGAGAGATTCCATCCCATGTGCTATGGGCATGCTTTTAGCAGAGAGCAGCACCTGAAAACAAACACCATCATGCTTGGCTTTGTCGAAAGTGAGCACAAAAGAGAAAGATCTTCAATGAAATGAGTTGACACAATGCCTGCAACAATAGGCTCAACTTAAGAACAATAGTGATGATCACACCAACCCAGGCAGTGTTCCATTCTCCTGTACAAAGAGTTATGGCGTCACTATGAATTGAAGCCATAGGACCAATAAAATATAATGAAAATGACAACACTGACTTTCTTGATGGGTGATTGGGAGAAAGACGAGACTTTCTACTCCTACAAAGAATTACAGTCTTGAAAACCTAGAGGGGCAGTTCCACCTGTCTTACAGGGCCATGACCAGTCAGAATAGGCTACAAGGTAGTGAGTTTGCCTCTCTGGAGTTGGTGAGTAGGAACCTTGGTAGCATAGTGGGTAATGCATTGTGTTGCTAACCATCACATCAGCAAGATGAAACCACTAGGCATTCCTCAAGAAATAAATGAAGCTTTCTGCACCCATAGAGATTTAGCCTCAGAAACCCACAGGGGCAGTTCTACTCTGTTCTCTTGGAATTGACTCATGGCAGTGAATTTGGTTTGTATTTTTGTTTTACTTTTTCAAGTAAGCGAGTTACATTCCATTTCCCTCCCACTTCTAGTTGACAAAATCATTTTTCTTTTAGCATAAAACCTTTTTGTGATTTTTCACAATTGTGGTCTTATACACTACTTGTCCTTTTGTGAATAACTAATTTCTCAGCATATGTCCTTTAGGTTTGTTGATGGTAAGAGGTGTTATGCTGAGTGAAATTAGTTGACCACAAAAGGACAAATATTATATGAGGCCACTTATGTAAGGGTAAAAAAAGACTTTCATAGTAAAAGGAACTGAATGTTTGCCAAAGGAGGAGGACAATGAAGGGAGAATAAAACAATAGGCTCCATGAGGGCGTAGTGGAAGATAATACCTCACAGGAGGAAGAAGGGAAGTCAAGGAAAGGGAGGGGGAAAGCCATAGGGGAATTTAGTTTGTAGTCTAGACAGTGGAATCAAAGTTGTTACATTTTCTTTAACAGAACATGTTACAAAGTGTTTTGCAGATTCATTGTTCCTCTTTTTTTTAATTTTTCATTGTTACTCTTTAATATCATTTGGTATTCCGCTATGTACACTGCCATGATTTGTTGATCCACTCTTCCACTGATGGCCATTTAGGTTGCTTCCACTGTGTTTGCTCCCTGGATAGTGTCGTGATGAGCATGTAAAGACATATCTCTATTTGTCACAGCTCTTATTTCGCTAGGGCATATATTAAGATATATAGCAAGTAATGAAATTGTTGAAGAGTCCTGGTAACATTGTGGTTACATATTGAGCTGCTATCTGAATGTCAGTAGTTTGAAACTACCAGTGGAAACGCAGGAAAAAGAGGAGGCTTTCTCAGACTGACAAGCTCAGAAACCCACAAGGCAGTTCTACCCAGTCCTACGAGTTGACATTGATTCGCCAGCAATGAGCTATGCTTTAGAGTTGGATTGTTGAGTCATATGGTGAAAGTTGGGAGTATCATGGACTGCCATTAAAACAGCACATCTGTATTAGAAGAAGTATAGCCAGAATGCCCTTACAAGTAAGGATGGCAAGACTTTGTCTCATGTACTTTGGATATGTTATCAGGAGAGATCAGTCCCTTTCATCAACAGGCACAATGTCATGAAAAGGACATCATGCTTCGTAAAGTAGAAGGGCAGTGAAAGAAGATTTGTGATGAGCTGATGTGACATGTTGTTGTTAAGTGTCATCCAATGACTTCTGACCGATAGTGACCCTATGCACAACCATTCAAAATAATGCCTTGTCCTGTGCCAGCCTCCCAATTGTCCTTACGCTTGACCGTAGTGCTGCAGCTACAGTTCAGTTCATCTTATTGAGAGTCTTCCTCTCTTCACTGACCCTCTACTTTACCGAGCATGTTTCCTTCTCCAGGGACTTGTCTTTCCCAGCAACACATCAAAGACAGATTCTCACCTTCCTTGTCTCTAAAGAGCATTCTGCCTTTACTTCTTCCAAGATGTTTGCCATTTTAGCAGTCCGTGGTACTTCCAAGAGTCTTTTCTAGCACCACAATTCAAAGGCATCAGTTCTTCAGTTTGCTTTCTTCAATATGCAACTTTTAAAAAACTTTTATTACTTTAAGCTACATTTATTTCTGAATCATGAGTTTTTGGCTGTTTGGTTTCCTCTGGGAAATCTTTTTCTTCTGTGCACCTTCCTCTTCTGGTTTAGGAACAATTTGCTCCTTTTCAGTCAGGATTATTTCAATGTGGCAGGGGAGCGCACATATGGATTGATCCGACCGTGAGCTCTCTAAGTCGGGTGGCACATCTTGATGGCTTTGCTCTCCTGGATGTGCTCAATGATCAGAGATCCCACATCTAAACCCTTAAGCTCAGCATTATTAAGCATGTGAAACAAAAAATTCAACACTCTTTTTGGTCCACCAACCCTGGGTCTAAACCACTGTTTGGCCTGGGCACATCTATCAACGCCACCACTGTAATGTCAGAAGGGCAGTCATTGCTTCTGCAAAGTGACATCTTTCCAGTATTTGGTGGCGTTCCAGACATGCATGCCTTTGATGGCCTGGGCAGTTTCACGAGTGTTCTTGAAGTGAACCCGGAGGTTCCACCCTCTTGATTTGCAGGATTGTGTAGGGTTCCTGGGCCGAGTAGCGAACCATTTTGGCAGGTCACTTCAGGCTGCTTTAGGAAGAGGACCAATGTGCAACTTTCATACATACATGAGGCATTTGAAAATAACGTGGTTTGGGCCCCAAAGTAACATTATTTGCTTTTTGATACTCACAGAAGTTTTGTGCAGTAATTTTACCCAATGCAACATATCTTTGAATCACTTTACTGCTGCTTCCATGAGCATTGATTATGGATGCAAACAAGACAAAATCCTTGATAATTTCAAAGCTTTTCCCATTTCTCATCATATTACCTACTGGTCTAGTTGTGAGGATTTGGGTCTTCTTTACATTGAGTTATAATCCATACTAAAGGCTGCAATCCTTGATCTTTCTCAGCAAGTGCTCTAAGTCCTCCTCATTTTCACCAAGCAAGGTTGTGTCATCTGCATGTCACTTGTTGTTATTAAGTCTTCCCCTGATCTTGATTCTGCGTTCTTCTTCATATAGTCCAGCTTCTTTGATAATTTGCTCAGAATACAGATTGAATAAGTATGGTGAGAGAAGACAGCCCTGAGTCATGTCTTGCCTGATTTCAAACCATGTGGTATTCCCTCATGTTTGAACAATTGCCTCTTGATCTATGTACAAGTTCTGCAGGTACACAATAAAGTGCTCTGGGTTTCCCATTCTTCTCAAGGATAGCCATAACAATGATCCACACAGTCAAATGTATTGGTACAGTCAATAAAACACAGATTAGCAACTTTCTGATATTATCTGCATTGAGCTATGATTCGTTTGATATTAGCAATGATAACCCTTGTTCCCCATCCTCAACTGAACTTGGCCTGAACCTCTGACAGCTCCCTCTCAGTGCACTGCTGCAACTATTATAGGAGATGTTCAGAACATTTACTTGCATATTCTATCAATATTATTGATGTGTAATTTGAGTATTCTGTTGGGTCACCATTTCCTGACACAGACAATTGAGTGCTTCCAGTGCCTCATCAGCTTGTTGAAACATTTCAGTTGGTACTCCATCAATTTCTAGAGCTTTGTTTTCAACGAATGCTTTCACTGAAGCTCCAATTGCTTCCATCAAGCATCACTCTTATGCTTCTCCCGGAACAGATGGAATGTTGACCAAATCTGTTTGGTACAGTGACTCTGTAGTCTTTCTTTTGATGCTTTCCGTATCTCATCCATAGAATCTTTCAATATTGTACCTCGAGGCTTGAATTTTTTTCTTAAGTCCTTTCAGTTTAAAATATACTAAGCGTGTTCATCCCTTTGGGGATTCTAACTCTAGTTCTTGGCACATATCATGATAATATTTAGCTGTCTTCTCAAACGACTCTTTGAAATTTTCTGTTGAACTCTTTGACATCATCATTTCAGAGTCTCTTCTGACACCCACTTGTTCTTCTCTTGATTTCCTGTCCTTTTTCATGACCTTCTGCTTTCTTCATAAATGATGGTCTTGTCCTCCCACTGTTCATCTGGTCTTCTGCATTAGTGTTCAGTGAGTCAAATTCAAATCTATTCTTGGGATGTTCTCAAAATTTAGATGGGATAGACTGGAGGTTGTATTTTCACTCTCAAAAACTTATTTTGTTTTTTTTTAAGCTTCAACTTACATTCAATTTACATATGAGCAGCCAGGCCCTTGAAATAATTTGGTTGAAAATGTTTAGCTTCACCATAGTCTCTTCTGACAGATGTAGTCAATTTAATTTCCGTTTACATTCCATCTGGCAACTCCATGGCAGTTCACTTTTTATGTTGTCTGGGATGGAGTCATTGGTGTTTCAAAATTCTAGTATGAAATCTCCAGCTCTTTTCTATCCTTAAGGTTTCTTGCCTTAATTTCCAATTACTGTTCTTTCATCTTAATTTCCAATTTTTGCATCCCAATGGCTAATAAGCATCAATGCATCTTGATTGCATATTTGATCAATTTCAGGCTGTTGAAATTGATAAATGCTTCACTTTCTTCATCACTAGCTTTACAGTTTTAGTGTACACATGAATACTGAATAACTGTATTAACTGGATTTTTCTGTACTTTATAGATATTAAACTATCACAGATAGCATTCTCCTTCAGGTAGACCCTGTAACGTCCCTTTTCTTATACCTTATATACCCAAGCATAACCCTACCCAAATATCTGCCTGTGTACCTTATCTAATTTTGCCACAAAACTGCATTAAAATGTGCTGAAACTTGGCTTATACTCAAGTATGAATGAAATGTGATCCCTCCTAAATATGTCATTTCCCGCATAGTAACCCATATAATTTTCCAAGTCAAAGAGGGTAATTCCAGTCCATTTCAGCTCATTAATACCTAGCATATCAATCTTTATGTGTTCCATTTCACTTTTTTGATGAATTTCCATTTTCCCAGGAGCGCTGGTAGCCTAGTAGTTACATCTTGGTCTGAGTTTGCCATGATTAGTTGTTCAAAAGCACCAGTTAGGAGAAAGACAGGGTCTTCTACCCACTGAAACAGTCGCAGTCTTGGAAACTCATGGGGGCATTTCTATCTACTCTATCCTATTGGATGCTGTGTGTCCGTATCAACGGGAAGTGCTTTTTTTTTTTTTTTATCTTTCCACTTTCCTAGATTCGGATGACAGACATTCTATGTCCTGATGTTAATAGGTGTTTGTCACTATCCATTCTCATTTTGAGTTGTGACCCCTTAGCAAATGAAGGCCCACAAAGCTTGCTTGCATCCAGGTCATGATGGCTGCTTTGAGAAGACAGCTCTTCCTCAATCACATTTTGCATGGCATCTGACCTGAGGGCCTCATCTTCTGGTTTGAGTTGTGTCATTTTCAGTATCTGAAATGATAAGGTTTGGGGTGGCTAATTCCTCATAATTGGACAGCATAATTTTTTTCTTCTCCATAGTCTGTCTTAGTCTGGAAGTTCTGCTGACACCAGGTCACCTTGGGTGACCCTGCTAGCATTCAAAATACTAGTGACTTAGCTTCCATCCTCCAAGCCACACACAGGTCACTAGTACAATAAATGGAAAGGCGTTATTGGAGAATTACCTATCTCTTTCTTCAATTTTGTTAGAATTTCTCATGTATATTCTGAGGTGCTTTCATTGGGTGGGTAGATATTATAGTTATATTCTCCTGTTCAATTGATGCTTTTACAATTATAAATGTCCTTTCTTGTTTCTTAGGCTGATTTGGCTTAAAATACATTTAGCATAAATTGATATTTCTATCCTTGCTTTCTTAAAATAGAATTTTGTCATCCCCCCCTCATTCTTTTTTAGTCTTCTTTTCTTTGTATTTCAGGTGTGTCTCTTGTAATCTCTTCTCAGTGTTTACAATAATTTGATCATTTAATTTTCACACACTCTTAGGATTTGTAGAATCCTCATTTAACATATGAGTACTTCAACCTGAAAACAATTTACATAAGGCCACAATAGATAGAAAATGAATCAGATTCAAATCCAGTTTGTGTGGCTCTGGAATTAATGCTTCTCATCACTAATCTCTTGTTGTATGACGTTAACTTGAATTTGATTCCCCTTAACATTGAGCCTATGTGATTTTGTAATCTTTACGGTTGCAGATATCCAAGAATTTTCTTCTGTGGTACAGCTGTGGGTTTAAACTGCTGGTTGTCATTATGCTAAGTTTGAGAAGTAAAATAAGCTTGACTATTAAGGTATGTAAGTCCTCCAGGTTTGCAGTCTCTTTTAGATAAAGCCCATCACGTTTAATATTTGTGTCTATGGGAAAGGGTTTCCTGATGGTCATGCTGTCCTTTGGATATTGGTGATTGGGTCTGATGTTTAGACATTTGGTCAACACTCACTGCTAAGAGTGCTTCTAGAAGACCTATGGTTGATTCTTTGTCAGACTCCGTATCTGGCTAGTCTCTGGCACTGGAAATATCTAGCAATTGGCACTGCCATGACTGGCCAACAATGACTATGACTGTCCAACAAGACACCTCTTAGGCAGTCTACTGGTACTGGGTAATCTGTGTTGTTTATAGCCATATCTATCGCAATAACCACTCTCTGGATTTTGCATTGAATTCTTTCAATCTGCTAAGTAGATTCTTGGTCTTCTGCAGATATATCAGAAATCTAGGAATCTCTGCTATGCCAACTTCAGTTCCAATAGAAATGAAAGTACTGCCTTGACCTTTCCTGACTTTCATTATTTGTCTCACAGGGTTATTATACTAGAAAGTCACTTCCCAACTGCCACCAGATGTTGCGCCACTGGAGCTAACAGAATCCCCAGGCTGCATTTAGCGAGAATGAAATGTAAACATTACAACTTAGATGTGTAAAAATGTGTTGTTGCTGCTGCTGCTGCTGCTAGGTGCATTAGAGTTGGTTCAGACTCATAATGATCTTATGTATAATGGAGCAAGGCACTGCCCATCTCTGCGCCTTCCGCATATTGTACCGATCCATTATGTCCGTCCACTTCATTGTCTTCTTCTTTTTGCCTAACCCCTTTCTTTACAAAGCATGGTGTCCTTCTTCAGGGCCTGCTGCTTCAAAGTATTTGAGAAGCCTTCTGTTTCTAAGAAGACTTCTGACCCCTATGTCCTTCAACACAGATATTTGTTGATTCTTTGAAAGCCCATGATATTCAGAAAGTCCCTGAATTTTAAAAAAAAGCTTCATTCATGAATATGTCAAATTAATTCTGAACAGATAAGTACTGTTTGCATGTAAAACCAGTCAAATGTTTATCTTAGTACATAGTATATAGTGTACCTTCTAAGTATATATATACGTGTGTGTGTATGTGTGTGTAACCAAGCTCACTGCCATCAAAGCCACTCTTTCTCACCGTCTCTATAAGAGAGGATGGAACTGCCCGTGGGATTCTGAGGCTGGAAATCTTTACAGGAGTAGAAAGCCTCGTGTTTCTCCTGTGGAGAGGGTGGTGGTTCCAAATTGCTGAGCAACCTGATGCATAAGTCACTACACCTGGGCTCCCATTTCTATGTAACTCACTGCCATGGAGTCCATGCTTACTCATGGTGACCCTGAAGGCAAGGAGAGAACAGTCCCCAGTGAGTTTTCACGACTATAGCTATTTACAGTAGAAACCCCTGTCAGTCTCCTACTGTGTGGCTGTGGGGTTCAAACTGCTGACCTTGTGAATTGCAGCCAAGCTCATAACCATTACATCACCAGACTCCTTTTATTTTTATGTAGAGACATTAAAACAACAAAACACCGCTTCTAGATATTTGAGAACATCTTTAACATAAAGGACAAAATAATAATAATGTTTTGGTATGCAGCACAAAGTAGTGCTCATTCGTTAGAATGAACCATTGTGGCTAGTCACTGGTGTAAGTGGTGAAGACCTTGGAGCCATTGGGTAGCCAGTGGCAGGCCTGCTCAGCCTTTCCTAGAGTCAGCAGCTGGGATCTTGTCTCTCTTGAGCCTAGACTCTCCCCACTACTTCCCCCCTAGTCTCTCACCTCTGTCTCATACCCCACTCAAGTCATTCTGCTCCAGCTGGAGATCTAGCTCTTAGTTTGGGCTGCAAAGTTTAAGGCCTGGGATACAGCAAGAGAAGGCTGGTCACAGTCATTCTGGATGTAGGCTATGACCTGGAGTCAATATGCTGTTTGCATTGTGATCAATGCCAAAGCACCATCAGGCTGGGAAGGTCAGGAACTGGCCCACACTCAACCCCAGGTCAGAATATAGATGCTGTGTAGCTGCCCCCTTCCCTTACAATATATGTGTTGTTGTTGTTTCACAGGGCCAATGCAGTCTCAGAACTAGGGCCAGCTGATTGCAGGGAAAGCTTATTGGCTGTTGAAGTTTGAGTTGTACGTTTTTGTGCATGGTCTTGGTGTTTATTCTCAAGGAAAGATATTCTGGGGTTGGTTCAAAACTAAGGATTGTACATAAGTTGAAAATAAATAACCCCAGGGACTGCCTGTATCTGATGTTTTTCTACAACATCATCCTTCAAAGACATATATTCTTCTTTGATCTTCTTTATTTATTATTCACTGTTCACGCAAAAGAGGTGATTGAAATAACATATCTTGGATAAAGTGTAAATTTCTTCAGAGTGACACCTTTGCTTTTTAGCAGTGTAAAAAGATCTTGTGCAGCAGGTTTGCCTGATGCAATATCATTTTTACTATTGCCTCTGTGGATAAAAAAGCAAAGCTTTTTCTTGATTTCTGCAATTTTGAACTTCAACTTGAGATGGGCTCTCATTCCCATTTAGCAGCCAAAAGAATGAAAACAAAAGCTTAAACCTCAGTCTCTCCTGCGTCTATGATTCTCTTGCAGAGTGTTCCTAGTCCTCAAGGATTTCATTTTACTAAACCCACAATCAAGGCTCATGGAAACAGCAGTCAAGAAATCAAATGAGAAATGGCATTTGATAAATGTTCTGCGTAAGAACTCTTCAAAATGCCCAAGAGCAAAGATGTCACTTTGAGGACTAAGGTGTACCTGATGTAAGTCATGGCATTTCCAATCGCCTTATGTATGTGAATATTGGAGAATGAATAAAGAAGATGGAAGAATTGATGCATTTAATTTATGTTACTGATGATGAATGTTGAAAGTGCTATGGACATCCAGAAGAATAAATACACCTCTCTTGGAGCAAGAGTAGCCAGAATGCTCTTTAGAGGCCAGGATGATGAGCCTTCATCCGAGGTATTTTGGACATATGATCAAAGTAGGCCAGTCCCTGGAGAAAGATAGCATATGTGGTATAGGTCAGGGAAAAAGAGAGAGACCCTGAATGAGTTGGACTTCCACATTGGCTTCAATAATGGCCTCGAATTTACAAACAAATTTTGGGATGAGGCAGGAGTAGGCAATGTTGTGTTCGTGGGGTCCCTCTGAGTTGAAGCAAACTGGGGGGCACCCATTACAGGGCATTTCTGAGTATTCTGTCAATTGAAGCCTACATTCTCTCTTAGTATTGACTCTTCCAATGCCTTGAAGGGCTCTTCTCTCTCCTTCCCAAGAGAATCACTAGGTGGGGATTGGAAACTGGTCTTCCAGCCATCAGGTGACTTCAAAGGGCCTCTTGGTTGGATCTGATCTCTGAGTGCGCTCTGCTCTCCCCTGTCCAGATATGGTTAATCCTGATGGGCCTTTAAGGAACTCTTATGGATCCACTACTGGACTCTGGGGTCCCTTCCCTTTGTCTCTAATTAAGAGGTGTCCACTTAGGGAGAGCTACCCATTTTGTCGTTAGGCCTCTGCAAACGCTGTTGTCTCAGAACTGCATACCATTTCAAGCTCAAGTAGATCAAGCAAGAGTCTCAGGTCATTCTATCTGGATGTCTCCATCAGTTCATATTTCCTCAGCCTCTCTTGGTCTCATAGTATCTGTGGTTTCTGTCATACATGTCTTCGATAGTCTTTGGTTGAGGTCTGGGGAGTTGGGAATGCTTGAATGTCTTTTCAGGGACACAAAAAGCAGCTGCCCTCTGGTTGCATTCCCTCCAAATCTCTCTATAGTTTCTCTCTTTGTACTGCTTCTTCCTTTCTAGTGGAAACCTTTCTTATATCCTCTGTCTTCCTTACATTATGCTTGTAGTAAAATTCTATGATCCAAATTGGCTTTTGATACATGAAAGGGAAGTTTGGAAATTTAAAAGAACTCCTTTTCTCTTGCAGCAAAGGCAGCTTTCAAGACTATTGTCTTTCATTGGACTTAAATACTTTCTTGTCCTTTACATCCCAACAATCCTAACCAACTCCAACACAAAAGACACCTCTAGATGACTGGAAAAGGTTGCACAAAAGGAAGTACCCACTAAAAAGAAGGATATATTACTATATTTCAAGGCTACATTATTTCCATTGCAAAATATCAGGGTTTACTGAATCCACACTCTGGTCTTTTCCTCTCCATTCTCTCTGCAGGGATTTGATTAAGTAAATAGTTCTAATAGCCTGGAAAACACCTGGGAAAATTCCACTTATCTCTCTTCACAAAAACAGTGATGGAATTAGGGAAGAGACCACAGATCAGCTCACTCAATAGCAATGCAACCAATTTCTAGCATGCCCTCCTATGGTATTACAAGCTGGAGGGAAAAATAGGATATTTCTTATAATTGTTACAGTTCAGATTCTTTTTCTCAAAAAAACCTATTTTAATTATTGAGTATTTACTATGTGTCAGACTTTGTTTTAGGTGCAGAGGGAAGTTAAAATTTTGTCAAAAAAGAGTAAAAGATTTGCCCAGGTGGAGCTAGCATAGCATACGCAGACAAACTCAAAAAGCTCACAACCATCAAGCCAATTATGACTTGCAGTGGCTTTCTGAGACTGTCACCCTTTGTGGAAGTGAAAAATTTGTCTTTCTTCCAAGGAGTGGTGTTTAACTGTTAATGCTGTGATTAGCAGCTAAACAACAACAACTGCAAAATGAGGCATAGATTAATTGCTATACTAGACCATGAACACAGAAATGCTAGCAGCAGGAGACCTGGTAGGGCTTGATTAAGGACAATGTAACTGAGAGTAACTACTGAAACCCAAGTGAAGGCTGAGCATGATAGTGAGACAAGAGGAAAGGAAAAGGAAATAGAGAAAAGAATTAGGAGGCAAGGGACATTTATAGAGGTCTAAACAAAGGCATTTACATATGTAAATACATTTCTTTATGATGATGGGGGTTAGTATCAAGAGAGGAGTTGGGAATTGGACCTCCACTCAAATACTTCCTCAATGCAAGAACACTTTGTTCTATTAAATTGACATTCCATGATGCTCACCTTCCCAATACGATCACTGAAAATGTGTGCATAAGCAAAAGTGGTGAAGAAAGCTGATGGTGTCCGACTATCAAAAGATATAACATCTGGGGTCTTAAAGGCTTGAAAGTAAACAAGTGACCATCTAGTTCAGAAGCAATGAAGCCCACATGGAAGAAGTACACCAGCCTGTGTGACCACAAGATGTCAAAGGGACCAGGTATCAGGCATCAAAGAGCTAAAACTATATCATTATAAATGAGGGGTAATACATATTGGGGTCCCAAAGCCCATCTGTAGGTGAAGTGATATCCCCTTACGGAAGGGTCATGGGGAGTTGATGAGCCAGTCAAGGTACAGGGTTGCAACAATAAAATATCCAACTTTCCTCTAGTTTTTAAATGCTTTTTCCTGCATCCCACCCCCCTATCATGATCCCAATTCTACCTTATAAATCTGGCTAGACCAGGGGATATACACTGATGCTGATAGGAGCCGGAAACATGGAGAATTAAGGACATATGATCTCCTCAGGACCAGTGGTGAGAGTGGTGATACCGAGAGGGTGGAGGGAAGGAGGAGTAGAAAGGGGGAATCGATTGTAGGGATCTACATATAAACCTCCTGAGGTAGAGACAACAGGAAAGCTGGTGTACAATATGACAAAATAATGATAATTTATAAATTATCAAGGGTTCATGAGGGAGGGGGAGTGGGGAGGGAGGGGAACTATGAGGAGCTGATACCAAGGGCTTAAGCAGAAGGATGTTTTGAGAATGTTGATGGCAACAAATGTACAAATATGGTTTGCATATAATAGGTGTATGTATTGATTATGCTGAGTTGTGTGAGCCCCCAATAAAATGATTAAAGGGAAAAAGTTACAATTTTGGAAGCCTCCAGGGGTAGTTTCTACCTTGTCCTATAGGGTTGCTGTGAGTGGACATCAACTCAGTGGTCTGAGAAAGACTGGGGGAGAGGGAGGTGCTTAGAGAACAGAGTTTAGATGGTTGATGCCACCTTGTCTTATGCCCTCACCCGTATTTGTTTAGGAAGCATACATTCCCGGCATTCAGAGGTCTACTACGCTTTACAGGTACAAAGGGATCTACAGTTCAGCTCAATAATTTTCAGAATTACTAAACCCACCCTAAGGCTTCCACAACAGCTTTCAAAAGTCTGTAAGTGGGTGAACATTGCTAAATCTTTAAAGACTAGCTGGCCTTCTCTTCGTGGCTGTGATGACATTATCCTAACTTCCACCGAGTTTTGTCCAATTACCCCCCCACCTTCTCCAATGTTGTTATTACTAAGTGCCCCTGACATGCTGTATGCCTAGAAGGAAGAACATGCCAAAGGACTTGTAGGGAGGCATTGTGGAACTGATTGCTCAATTTTCCCTTTTCAAAAATGGTAACAGAGACTCCAAATAGGCTATGATGACAATACTCTAAATCCTTATAGAATTTAAGAGAGCATCAGAAAGCTAAAATAAACAACATATAAGCAGTTTTATCCAACAGATAAGTCAGTGGAAGAGTTAAGATTCTCAGAAATTTAAACCAGAGGTGCTGAAAATTTCCCCAAAGAGGCTAAAAATATGGTTGAAAAAAGTAACACTCATTCATGTAGCACTAAATATCACCAAACAAAATGGAACATTTTCTCTTGTTGATTCAGAATTTCAGCTAAAAGCCCCAAAGCTGGAAACAATAAATAACAAATATAGAATTCTTTCTAAAAGTTAATAAAAGAGAAAAACCTGTACAATAATAACTACTTAGTATAGACTAAGTAAGACTAAATATTTGTGGGTTTTTTTGTTGTTTTTTGGGGTGGCATCACTGCCCTCAGGTGGTGGGAGTAGGAGGCCCTGCCTTTGCTCCGTGGAGCTGGAATCGAACCTCCATCCCAGTGGGCCGCAGTCCCGTGCACAACCACTAAGCCACTGGGGATCAGCCCAAGACTAAATATCTAAATATTGATATTTAGACTAAATATCTAAAATGTTTTCCCCATTTTAGAGATCCCATGTAGAAAGGAGAGAGGTCTTCAACAATGTATTTTCAAGAAATGTACTCAGCCATCTATCTACCTATAGGCAATTGATTGTCCACAAAGAGCCAAAAACATTAAATGGTAAAGATAAACACTTTCTTTAATAAAATGTTCCTAAAAAACTGAATCTTTAGAGTCAGAAGCATGTAAGAGGACTTATACCTCACCTCATGCATAAAAACGAACTCAACATGGATTAGACACCTAAATGTAAACCCCAGAACTATAACAATTAGATGAGAAAATTGGGAACACTTAAGGGCCCTATTATAGGACACACACAAACTACCAAATGTAACAAAGGAAGCACACATGGTGGAAGACAATATAGATGACTGGGGCCTATTAAAAATAAAACAGTATGCACACCAAAAGACTTCATTAAAAATGTAAGAAGAGAGCCCAAGGATTGGGAAAAAATAGTTAGCACTGACAAAACAAACAAAGGACCAATTACTAAGATATATAGAATTCTGCAACACCTCAATAAGAAAATAGCAAACAATTCACTTAAAATGTGGGTAAAGGCCATGAATAGATAATTCACAAAGGATGGTACTTGAATGGGTAACAAACATATGAGAAAATACTCTTCATCACTCCTCAGGGAAATGTGAATCAAAGCAACAGTTATCACCTTAAACTCACAACAATAGTCTCATTAAAACCAAAAACAAAATCAGAGAACAAATGATGGAGAGGGTGTGGAGAAATTGGAACTCTTATACACTGTTGGTGGACTTCTAAATGTACATAACAATTGTGAAAAGTGACATGGTGCTACTTAAAGCAACTGGGAATATAAATATCATATAACTCACTAATACCTTCACTGAGCACATACCCCAAAGAAATAAAAGACAAAGAAGAACAGACATATGCTCTCCCATGTTCACAAGCCCAGTTCACAGTAGCAAGAAATAGTTCAAATGTCCATTAGTAGAAGAATGGGTAAATAAAATTTGGTACATACACACAATGGAAATGCAAAAACAAACAAACAAAAAAAAAACAGCATTGAACTCCCAACGTACCTCTTGACGCAGATGGACCCGGAAACTATTATGTTGAGCAAAGTTAGCTGATCACAAAAAGCTAAATATGGTGTATGAGTCCACTATTTTAAGGGAAAACACTGAGATGAAGACAGGCTTCTGGTTTCCAATCAAGGTGGGGAGTGGAGGCATGCATGTATCAATGAAGGTGATTAGACTTCTGTCGATGGATAAACTGGTAAAGCAGCCTTCCAGTGGGGGAAAAAACACTTAACAACACTTATCTAGAACCCAACGGGAGAAAAAGTCCAGTAATAAGTTCTTAACTTTTGACCTAGTTTCTATCCAGCTTTAGTTGACTCAGGCTATATGCTGAACAATACTGGGACTTTAGACTTTGCCCTTTCAAGGCACACCACATTCTTCATAGGTTACACCAAATGGATTCAATGTGGAAAACCTAATTAGCATACGGGGTTTAGCTCAAACTAACCTGTAGTAGATTTAATGTGCTGATTTATATTCCCTTGGACTTAAGGAATACCTTAGAGTAAGAAGAAGCAGATGGTTGCTCTTCCAAGGCTATGGAATTGGTAGCCATTGGTGTTTAGCTCATATCTCTTGTTTTGGGGATGCCCAGTGAGTGGTGGTCTAGGACTACCATGTATTTATTATTTTAATACCCTCCTTACTTTGTTATGACATGCACTAACCTGGTAGGCATAGTTCTGCCTTTGTAAATGCATGTTATTGAAAGCTTTGCCTGATCACTAAACCCTATTACAAATAGTGTCCAATCACTTAACAGTTTATCTGTATAAGTCAACAATTCATGTATTGCAGTCAGAAGCCTATACTTACATAAGTTGCTTTTCTCAACTGTGTTTTGAATTCTATGCCATTGGCTAAATTAATGACACTACCAATAAATTGCCCTATGCCTCAGGGGGATGATTGATAATATTCTCTGTAATAAAGTGACAATGATGTCTCTAAAGCAGTGGTTCTCAACCTTCCTAATGCCTTGACCCTTTAATACAGTTCCTCACATTGTTGTGACCACCCAAAATTACTTTCATTGCTACCTCATAACTGTAATTTTGCTACTGCTATGAATCGTAATGTAAATATCTGATATGCAGGATGTATTTTCATTGTTATACATTGAACATAATTAAAGCATAGTGATTAATCACAAAAACAATATGTAATTATAATTCATGAAGTGTCATACTGCTGCTTTAAACACAGTAGCTGCTTTTAACAGAGTACATGCTCTCTACACATGTGTGACTGGTCCACATAAGTACATTAAGGTACCAAACCTGTCACATACACCTGTATTTGTACGGGGCATACATGATGAGGTTGGTGTGGTGATATATGTCATCACACCAGTACTCATAGGGGTGTATCTGCATGTGGGCCAACCCACCTGGAGAGAGATAGAGGAGTGGTTTTTTGGTTCCTAAAACCACCGGAAATATGCGTTTTCTGATGGCCTTAGGCAACCCCTGTAAAAGGGTCATTTGACACTCAAAGGGCTCGTGAACCACAGTTTGAGAATCACTGCTCTAACGTGAATCAAAGACATGTACAAAGCATCAAAAGATATAGCAATGAATTAAGGACTTGCATTGAATTCTAGCTCCAGACTAAGGACAGTTGTCTTTCTTATGCTCCGTCCTGTCAGCATCTATCGGTAGCAACCCTATGCAAAATAGAATGAAGCAGTGCGCAGGCCTGTGCCAGCCTCACAACGGTTCTTACGTCTGAGCCCATTGTTGCAGCCACTGCGTCAGGCCATCTTGCGGAGGGCCTTTCTCTTTTTGCAACTCCTCCACTTTACCAAACACACTGCCTTTCTCCAAGGACTGGTCTCTCCCGACAATATGTCCAAGGTTTGCCATCCTGGTCTGTAAGGATCACTCTGGTCTTACGTCTTCCAATATAGACCACTTTGTCCTGTTAGTAATCTCTAGGACGTTCAATATTCTTCACCAGCAGCACAATTCAAAGCACCAATCCTTCTACAGTCTTTTTTATTCAATGCCCAATTTTTACATGCATATGATGCAATGGAGAATACCATGATCAGGCTTCTATAGTGTGTCCTCAAAGTCACGTCAGGGTCTTCAATTCTCTAAAGAGGTCTTGTGCAGCAGATGACCTAATGCAATGAATCTTTTGATCTCTTGACTGATGTTTTCGTTAGCATTGATTGTGGATCCAACCAAGACCAAATCTTGACAACTTCAAACATTTCTCCATTATCATGAAAATTATTGGTCCAATTGTGAGGATTTTTGTTTTCCTTACATTGAGATGTAATCCAGAGTAATAGCAATAATCCTTAATCTCTATCAACAAGCACTTCATGTCCTCTTCATGATAAGCAAGGAAGACTGTGTCATATGCATTCTGCATATAGTCAATAAAGCGGATTCCAATCCTGATGCCAGATACTTCGTCATAAAATTCAGCATATCTGATGATTTGTTCAACATACAGATTGAACAATTATGGTGACAAGAAATAACCCTGATTTACATCCTTACTGATGTATGCCTTCCCTTGTTCTACTTGCACAACTGCTTCTTGAGCCATGTAAAAGTTCTGAATGAGCACAATGAAGTGTTCTGGAATTCACATTCTTCTGAAGGTTTTCGGCTTTATTATGGTCCACACAGTCAAATGCCTTTGCATAGTCAATGAAACACAAATAAACATCTTCCAGGTATTTTCTGCTCTGAGCGAAGATTCATCTGATATCAGCAATGAAATCACTTGTGTTCTACCCTCTTCTAACTGCAGACTGAACTTCTGGCAGTTTCCAGTCAATGGACTGCTGCAACCATTGTTGGATGATCTTAAGCAAAATTTTACTTGCATGATAAATCAATGGTACCTTTTTGTAGTTAGAGCTTTCTGTTGGGTCACCTTTCTCTAGAATGAATCTCTTCAAATATGGAACTCTTCCAGTCAGTTGCCAAAGTAGTTATCTCCCCAAATTCCTGGCATCGAGTGCTGCCAGTCCTTTTTTAGCCATCTGCAGCATTTCAGTGGGTATTCCATCCATTCCTGGAGTCTTGATTTTTACTAAGGCATTCAGTGTAGTTGAATTTCTTCCTTTAGCACCATCACTCACTCTGGAATGGTGGAATGTTAGCTAGTTCTTTTTAGTACAGTGTCTCTGTGTATTCTTTCCATCCTCTCCTGATCCTGCCTGCAGTGTTCAATTTTTTGCCTATAAAACTTTCAGCATTGCAGCTCAGGGCTTGAATTTTTTCTTGAGTTTTTTCAGTTTCAGATATGTGTTCTTCCATTTTTGTTTTCTAATTCTAGTTCCTCATATATTTTGTTATAATATTTGGCTTTATCTATTCAGCTCCTTGATTCCTTCCTTACTTCTACTTGCTTCAATTACTTTACAATTAAAAGCAAGGTTCAGAATCCACTTTGATCTTTTCTATCTTTCCTGCCTTTTAAATCACCATTTGCTTTCTTCACGAATGATAATCTTGTTGTATTTCACATCTCACCAGATCCTCTGTTCAACGTGCTAAAGCTGTTCTTGAGATGTTCTCCAGATTAACGCAGGTAGACTCGGGTTGTATTTTGACTCTTGTGAATTTTCCTTAAATTTTTTCAGCTTTATCCTGAACTTACAAATAAGCAATTAATGACTTGTTCTACAGTTGGCTCCAGTCTGGTTTTAACTGCTGGTAGTGAACTTCTCCATCACCTCTTCCACAGATATAGTTAATTTGATTTTATGTGTTCCATTTGAGGAAGTTCATGTGTGTAGTTACCTTTTGTGTCATTGGAAAAAAAGGTTTTTGCTATGAGCAAGTCATTCCTTTTGCAGTATTCTATCATGTGAAGTCCAGCTTCATTTTATCAACAACTCCATATTTTCCAACAACTGTTCCTTCTTTTTTGTTTCTAGCTTTTTTATTCTAATCACGAATAACATCTTGATTGCATGATTGATCAATTTCTGACCGAAATAATTGATAGAATTCTTTAACTTTTTCATCACTAGCTATACTGTTTGGCACATAAAGTTGAATAATAGTTGTATTGATTGAATTTCCTTGAAGAGGGATAGATGTAATCTGGTCACAAGTTGCATTGTTCTTCATGATTCCTCTTGATCAGGTGTTCTCAAACTATGGCTCCAACGGCCACAAGCAGCCCACCGAGGACATTTATCCAGCCGCTGGGTGTTTTTGCCACCACTGCCTATCCTGCTTAGCAGCTGACTCATCCGGGCCTACATTGAATTTGTTCCTAGTCTTTTTTAAACTATAGTCAGACTCTTCAATGGTCTGAGGGACAGTGCACTGGTCCCCTGTTTAAAAAGTTTGAGGACCCTTGCTCTTGATTGTGCTAACCGCAGTGTGTTATTCTTGGTTGACTAGATAAACAAATCCAGAGACGCCCACATATGTGTAAGAGAAAATTGTATGTCCAAGAGTAATTGTATAATAAGAAAACATCCCATCCCAGTACAGGTCCAGGAGTCCAATATTAACCCATATGTCTGATATTAGTCCATAAATTCTTTTACTGACTCATGCAGCACACGCAATGATGTTGAAAGCAGGAAAACCATAGGCCAGTGAGTGAAAAGTCTTGTGGAAGTGTCTCAACACTGGAGTGGCTCTCTCGGTGGCTCCTCCAGCTACAGGGCTTTGGCTGTCATCAGCATAGCTTCATGTATCTCCTGTCAACAGAAGAGTGAAGCAGAGAGAGGTGTATTTCCCGCCTCCAGAGAGAAAGACAGGAGTTTCCAGAATCCTCAGAAGAAGACGGCACTCAGAGGCAGCAGAGGTTATGCCCTGATTGCCAGACTAGACTCTGTGCTTCACTCATGTTGATAGGTGATTAAGCAACTGCCACACCCAGCACAGTAAATTAAATGATTTTCTTGTTTGAAGTGGCCAATATCAGTTCATTTCGGCTCCCTATTGCCAAGGATATCGATTGTCATGTGTTCCATTTCATGTTTGACCACTACCAATTCCTTAAATTCATACTTACATATTCTTAGTCCCAATGATTGGAAGGGTTTTGTAGCTGTTTCTCTTTCCCTTGATTTGTGTCCTATCAGTCACCCCACTCTCCCAAGTTCTACCTCATTCCTGTCACCATGGTTGATTCCCTTCCAAGAAATCAGCTCTCCTTCTGTCACATTTTGTGTCCAAAAATGTTCTAATTCCTTTGTTTTGGCTTTCAGTCTTTGACAATGTTTAGGGACTGTGCATATGGTTTTCAGAGGCTTCTACCTCCAAAGTAGGGAGCTGGATGCTTCTTCCTTGTTTTTTCTTAGTTTGGAAGCTCCGTTGAAATCTGTTCACTTTGGTGGCCCTGTTGGCATTTTAAATACCAGTGACAAAGCTTCCAGTATCACAAGGACACACAAGCCACCACAGTATACCAAACTGACAGACAAGTGATAGAGTAAAAATTAGATTATCATCTACTTTCTTCTTTTTTCTAACCCTAACCCTAAGTCATCTTGTTTCTGACAACTAGTTTTTATGACATGATCCTACTAGATACTTGCCCTCATGAAGAAATCACTGAAGATATGGGTGTTAAAGCAAAGCATGATGAAGAAAACAAATGGTGCCTGGCTCTTAGAAAGAAGGGTGTCTAAAATCCTAAAAACTTGTCTCAAAACAAGCAGTCACCTAAGTCAAGCGTCAACTCAGACCACACGGAAGAACCATAACAGCCTGTGCAATCTAAAGGTCATAGAAAATAAAGGCCAAATCTGAGATAAAATGGCATTGCAGCTTAAGGCCATGAATGATAGTGGAATCCCCAAACCTAGTTGCAGGGTTCCCATCTAGAATAAGCCTCTAGTAAATACCCTGTGAACATTGTCCAAGGATGTAATAACCTCGCTATCAGACAGTGAATGGTGATTATGGAAGGTATAGTTAGATTAATGTGTGATGCCTTATCATTTGATCTCCTCTGTGACCCATTTTAAAGTCATTTCTGTTTTTAAATATTTTTCCTTTCTTTTTGATTAAGTTTCTCTGTATTTTGTCTAGCTACTGTTGTTGGTTTCATTTGTTTGCTTGTCTACTTCCTGTTTTTGTTTTGTATGATTTTCTATATATGAATTCCAAGATAGATAAATCTATAGAGACAGTAATCAGATTGACAATTACCTAGGGACATGGAAGGGGTGCTTGTGGGGAGAATGGGAAACTAACAATAATAAGTACTGTACTAGAAGAAAATGTTCTAAAAACATTTTTATGAACAGTAAAAATAATGATGATTGCACAATTCTTCTATGTCTGAATGATTAAATTATATGGTATGTGAATCATATGCCAAGAAGATTATTAAAAATGTGTTGAATGGAAATCACGATTTTATTTTCTATCTTATTGTTTGCAAAGCTTTCCAGACTCAAAAGTTCAGCTTCTGATTTTTTTAATACAGTATCTTGGTAGTCTGGGAGCCTCCTAGCAAAGCACTAGCCATTTCATAAAAAACTTTTATTCCACTGATAAATTCAAATGAAATAAATTAACTGAAAAGTGGAAACAAAATCAAACTAGAGCATCAAAACCCTTGAGATGAAACCAGAGCTGCAAGTGGGCTGTGCACTTGAAAGAGAACATCGGTGCTAACAGCATTTCAGACACAGAATCTTGGGCTGGAGAGCAGACTGGATTCCAGAATCAAGCAGAGCGTAAGGGGATGTTAGGAGTAGAGGAAGCGATTGACAAGTCAGTTACAGAGTCAAGGGCGTTGGAAGAACCTGAGGGTACAGGAACAGAATTTTACCATTGAAAGGTAGGGAACATTTCCACCTTCTCTCTCGTACCTTACTCCCTGTTCCACAGAGAGAACAGAGTGAACCAAAATGAGAGGGAAAGAAAAGAGAAGGAGTAATTTAAGAAAAGACCACAGGTTTCTTCTCTGTGAAGAATACAGGTGCTGTAGGTTAGACCTGATATGAACAAAGGGATAAAACGTAACTTTAGTGAACTTTCATACTGGCTCTGTACATGGCTGGAAAGCTGAGTGCAGCAAGGAGAGCCAACAGAGTAAGTTCGCAGTCTGATGGGTAGAGAGAATAAATCTTAAGTTCAATCTACTTAAACATGTGACTCACTTTCACCCAGACATTGGGCTGTCTGATATTGCTCCAATAGTTGTACATACATTTTGGAGGGCTTCCATGAGGAAATCTGGTGGGGGAAGCAAGGCAAAACACCTAGACAGGAACTAAGGAAATCCAGCTTCCACACAACAAATTTAAATGGAATCTAATGATTCCTCTTAACATGTAAATGTTATTAGTGCTGTCAGTCCAGCTCTAACCAAGGTAACTTCACCAATAGCAGAAAAAAATATTGTGCAGTTCTGCACCATCATCACCATCGATACATCCAAGTCTATTGTTGTGGTCACTGTGTATTTTTCCTGTCTTCCAATCTTGGAGAGTTGTTTCCCAACTCTATAATGGCCATGTTCTATTGTGCTTCATAGGATTTTCACCAGCTGATTTTTGGAAGAACACCAGTCTTCTTTGTTCTCAGTATGGAAGCTCTGCTGAAATGTGTACAATATGAATAACCCTGTTATTATTTGAAATAACAATAGCATAGCTTCTACCATATTAACAACTCCCAAGCCACCACAGCATGGAAGATTGATAGAGGTAATAGATAATTATAAATACCACAGTCCAAATCATATTCTTGGGAAGCATATGTCAAGAAATATCCTATATAACCCAGCTAGTCCAAAAGGTGCTTCCCTTGAATCTTTATCATAAAGAAATTAGCTACACTGTATTCCTACTGTTTCTGAGGAATGTTTGCCTTTGAGAAAATAATGGCAGTTTGAACTTCTAGACTTCAGAAGCACTGAATGAAAAGATGAAAGGTAAGAAAGAATTCAACAGAATAAGGACATGCTGAAAATCTAGGTATGGAATTAAGAAATGTGTATCATTTATTATATTCCATCTATATATGATCACAACCAAACTATTTCAGCACATATTTAAAAGCAAGTTACAAAAAAAAACAAGATAAAACATCAGATGACTATAGATCAAAGGAATGAGAAGGATTATAGGACAGTGAACCTGATAATGTTATACAACAACGGGACATAAACACGACATTTCATGTGCATGTTTGTGTGTGTGTGTGTGTGTGTGTGTACATGCAGAAGTAAATGCTGAACCTAGAGACTGAAGACATTTTGACTAATTAAATGTTCTGAATCACTGTTGTCTCTAAGCCAGCAGCCATCTGAGTGGGATGTCAGCTAAGTCCACCTGGAAGAAGTACAGCATCATCAGTCACTGAAGGATTGGAAATCACAGAATCTGAAGTTAAAGCAGGGATTCAAATCAGAGCCTGAATTATGAGAATTCAGTTGGCAGAAGGCTATGGATGACAGTAGGAGCCCGAGATACACTTGTGGGAATGCCATAGGAAATAAGCCTCCTGTGAGCTCCCTCTAGCCACAGTTGAGGGATAGAGGAAAGTGATTACTAAGCAAAGCGCATTGGAGAGATGACTATAAAAGATCAAAGGGATAAACCTGATTTTAAATAAAATCCCTTTTACAAATAGTCAACACCTTAAAGATTAACATTTATTTTTGAAGACATTATTCAATGGGAATTATGTGTTCACATCCAACTTTTCATGAAATTTGATTTCTTAAGGTTTTAAATACTGAGGATAAGGGGACATTGTGTTCCTTCAGCCATTTCAGAAGAGACAGGGTGGGGCTGGCTGATAAAGGAGAGTAACAGTGATTTCACCAGGCTCCAAATAGGCCTTATGTTCACATAACCTACAGGAGTGTTTGCAGGACTTCACAATAGATGTCGTACTTACACCTTGGGTCACCTGCGGAGGCCTGCTTCTAGACCAGGACAGACTACCAAGTAGTCTTTTCTGGGTTTCAGTCTTCCCATTTGTAAAACAGAGAACTGCATAAGCCATCTCAGTATCCATTCCAAGCCTAAGGTTCCATTGTTTTGCTCTCTGAGAAGTCAGCGTGGCCATTCTGGCAGAAGTCTGTAGAGCTGGGCAAGCTGAAGAAATGCTGGGGGTTCATTTTACAGTAAAGGAGTCCCGAGTGGCACGAGTGGTTCAGCTCTCACCAACTAACTAAAGATGGGCCATTTGAATCCACTCCGACTCCTCAGACGAAAGGCCTCAGGGTTTGGAGGAGTGCCTTGGAAACTCTATGGGGCAGAACTACTCTGTCCACAAGGGGTCTCCTCCATGAGGGCAAATTGATGCCAGAGCACCTGCACTGGGGCTTTTTTGGTGTTTGTATGCTTAAAACCTCTTTTCCAAATACGCTTCACAATATGTCCAATCTATTGCCTAAAAAGAAAAAAATCAGAGAGAGTAGTTTCACCAACCTCTCCCAGGAAGCACACAGCACATTTGCTTTTTTGGTTTGTTTGCTTGTTTTCTGTCTTTCTGGGAAATATTTTTTATTTTTAACTTTTAATCATTTTACTGGGGGGGTCTTACACGCCATAGTTCTATCACATCAAGTAATATTGGACAATTGCTACCACAATCAGTTTCAAAACATTTTCTTTCTCTTGAACTCCTTGATATCAGCTTCCCTTTATCCCCTCGCTCCCTCCACACCTCCCCTAGGAATCCTTATTTATTTATTTATTTTACCGGTATATTTTTTATTTTTGCCATATCTTACACAATTCAGTACATCCATTCACATACAATTTTGTTATTCAAATAATGCATTGTGAATTTGTTAACATGCTTATGAAATGTTCTCTGGCACACTAAAGTGTCATAGTCACTGCACCACACTGTTAGAATAAAATTAAGAAGATCAGATGTTTTCAATATGAAATAGTTTTACTTGTCTTCCTTTAAAGACTTGAGTTTAAATATTGCATAATAGGTATACAGAAAAATATTAGCATTTAAATTTTCTACAAATATGTGAATGTGTTTGCATACCTTAAATAACCAATATGGAAAGGAGTTGTGGCTGAAAGAGCTACAGGTGACTTTCTCTATATGAATCCTTGGGTGTTGGTCTACCCCCCAAACACAGACAAATGTTTTGCTATGACTTTCTCATTCTCAGAAAGCTTTCTGGCTGAGAAACACCACCTTTTCCCTCTCCATTTGCCAGAGTAAAATTGAGCCCTTGAAAGGGTTAATACAGCCCCACATTCCACCCTCATCTTCTCAGTCTAATTTTTTCTGAAAGGAGCATCAGAAGAGTCCTGTCACTAAGCTCTTTAACACTTTTAAATGGCGAATGTGTCATAAGTATATCAATATATGGGCACTTGTTCACATATGTATTTAAATGCAAATGCAATGAGAAAGCAGATGGGCTTTGGGCCTCTGTTTAAATCCTACCTCAGCGCAAGAACAGTTTGTTCTAATAATGCTCACCTTTCTGACATGATCACTGAAGACAAATGTGTGCATAAGCAAAGGTGGTGAAGAAGCTGATGGTGCCCGGCTATCAAAAGATGGAGCATCTGGTGACTTAAATGCTTGAAAGTAAACAAGCAGCCATCTAGCTCAGAAGCAACAAAGCCCACATGGAAGAAGCACACTAGCATGTGGAATCATGAGGTGTCAAAGGGATGAGATATCAGGCTTCAAGAACTCAAAAGCACAACTTTGCATGCTCACTTTCCTGATATGATCCCTGAGGACAAATGTGTGCATATGCAAATGTGGTGAAGAAA
>PVJH01003618.1:0-30321 GCA_004026705.1 Nesogale talazaci | reverse complement strand
ACTTCAAAAAGATATAGCGTCTGGGGACTTAAAGGCTTGAGTAAACAAGCGGCCATTCAGCTCAGAAACAATAAAGCCCACACGGAAGAAGCACACCAGCCTGTGTGATCATGAGATGGTGAAGGGATCTGGTGTCAGTCATCAAAGAGATAAAATTATATTATTATTAATGAGGGGGAGTACAGATTGGGGACCCAAAGCCCATCAATAGGTGAGGGGAAATCCTTTTGCAGAGGAGTTACAAAGAGGAGATGAGTCAGTTAAGATACAGGGAAGGAGCTATGAAATATGCACCTTTCAAAAAAAAAAAGAAAGAAATATGCACCTTTCCTCTAGTTCCCATGCTGCCTCCCACCCACTATCATGACCCCAATTCTACCACATAAATCCAGCTAGACCAGGAGATGTACAGTGAAGTTGGAAACATGGGAAACTCAGGATAGATGATCCATCAAGACTAGTGATGGGAGTGGTAATACCAGGAGGGTGGAGGGATGGAGGAATGGAGAGGGAGAGCCAACTTCAGGGATCTACACGTAGCCTCCTCTCTGGGGCATGGACAACGGGGAAGTGAGTGTTGGGACACATTGGACAGTGTACAGGATGGAAAAATAATTTGTAAATTACTAAGGGTTGAAGGGGAAGGGGAGGAGGAAAGGTAATATAGGGAGCTGATAATGGAGGCCTGGAGGGAGGGAGAATGTTTTGAGAGTGATGATGGCAATGGGTGTGTAAAAGTGGCCTGAATACAACTGATGTTGTTAGGGATTGTGATGGGAGTTGTAGGGGCCCCCCAATAAAATGATTAATTTTTTTTAAAAAGGGGGGGAGGGGAAAGGGGAGGTCTTTTGGTTTTCCTTTTTTCTTTTTTTTTTTTTAAAGGAGCTTGTATCAAGGGCTCAAGTGGAAAATATTGGGAAATGTATGTGGAAATATGTGTGCAAATGTGCTTGATACAAATGATGTACTGAATGTTGTAGTAAATAAAATTTTAAAAATTAAAAAAAAAAGATTTATTGCCTGAGACTTGTAGTTAAACAACAGACATCTAGCAGGAAAGCAGCCTGGAAGAAGCACACCAACCTCTGAGATCATGAGGCGTCAACAGAAAGATGTATCAGGAGTCAAGAAGTAGCAACCAAATTGTTGTGATGGGGCATGGGTGTTGTGAAGACGCAGAGCCACCTGTAAAATAATTGAATAGTTCCTCTCAGAAGGGAGGAGCAATCCAGGGTGCAGTATAGCTCGGATGAACCACATCATGATCCTCTAGTTCTTTAATATCCTACCCTGACTATTATGGTTTTCATTGATCATAATAGATTTGTGTATGTTCATTTGTATATTCACTATGATCCGTACATGAAAGTCAAGATAGATAAGCCTGCAGAGCCCTTAATAGGAGTTCCAGGAGGGGGGACAGGGAGCGGAAACTGATAGCAAGATGACAGTATAACCCCACTCGATTTATTTTGGTCACATCCACATGTGAATGCCCCTATGAGGATGACTATCTCATATATCATTGTAGAACTGACAGGGCAGAAGCTGCATGAAGTAAAACGGGTGATGACTGGCTATGACATAAGAGGCACTAGTCATATCAAGCTGAAACAAAAACGTATTTATAAGAGCTAGTGAAAATTCAGCCTTTGAAGGCCTGAAGAGGATAAGTCCATCAGATTGCTCTGCTCAACAGTAGCAGAATTCTAAGATGACATGTATACAAGTAAGAGCTGTTACATCTGAGGAATACATTTTTATGCTGTTGCTGATGTTAATTTTCTGTATCTTTACATGTACTGACAGCAATTCTAAAACTGGCAAGTATGCTGTAAACACCAGAAGGATGACATCCATAGTTGACAGAAAAATGTGGGGTTTGGTTCTGGCTTCCCTGTAGTGGCCAAATACCAACACCTCTCATCCACGTATGGATCTTATGAAAGGTATCAGGCCTAGTTGTATGCCAAGCTACACAGACCATAGAAGAAGGCTCTGTTGGGCAGGGGATTATGAAGTGGTGGACATTCCTAATATCCAGATTTCTTTCGAGAAAAAACTATCCCTGGCCTGGGGGTGGGGCGGGGGAGTGATACCTGCAGATAGGAAAGGGGTCCCTATCTCTGAGGGGTTGAAGATGATTTCCTCTTTTGGAGGAACAGTTCCTCCAGAGCAGTGAGTATCCCCAAAGCTATATGCTATAAACCAGGTCGTCTCTTTTTATGTTTCCTTTAATATTTATCTCCCTTTTGTTATCCTAGGAAACCCTGGTGGCATAGTGGGTTCTTTGTTGGGTCAGCAACGCAACTCCACTGTCACTCCCTGGGTGAAAGATTGACAACCTCTGAAACCCAAAGGGGCACTTTAACTCTGTCCTCTCATGTTGGTATGAGCCAGAATTGGCTCACTGACAGTGTGCTTGGGTTTGGTTAGTTATCCCAATGTTGTTGGTGGCTCAAATTCATGTAACAGCTACAGTTTTGTCAGAGTTATGTTGTGTACTTTGACAAATTAAAAAGGCAGTGAGCAGTTCCACCTTTGGGCCTGAGCATTGTGGCAGGTGGCGGGTTCCTGGGCCTAATATAGCAACAGCATAAGAAGTAAGAAGGCCGGAAAGAGAAAGAATTCTTGGGAACAAGAGTTGGTCATGACACCTGGGGTTCCTCTCAGGTTGTCAATTCCTCTTTCATTGCCAAGTCTTTGTCGTGAAGGTTCTTTTACAAAGAGATAGGAGGACAGAGGATTGGGTGATAAGTTGGAGCATTCTAGGAAAGTCAAACCCAAACCTAAAATGGTATCTGAAACAATATCCGAGAATCTTCAGGACAAGGTTCTGACAGGGGTTAAGTCTTAGAAGGAAAATTAACTCATTTGTGTGGCACTTTCAGTTATTTTTAGACCTTGAATTTAGTACATGCATCTGGAAGTCACATTTTCACATTTTTTTTTAGCTCTTAAGTTAAGAAAGGTTATAATTGGGACAAATTCTAGTATTTCCTAATTCCAGGGTATTAAGTTCATCACTCTAAATTATTTTATTAAGTGCCTGCAGTGCTGCTTGTGGAGCAAGCTGGAGGCAATTCCTAGAACCAAACTGGAGCTTAAACCTAGTAGGATTTGTGTTTATGAGAACAAGAGGGGAAGCCAAAATGAAAGAGGAATGAGACAAGAATCCAGATTAAAAATTAACTTTGAAAAACCAACAAGAGTTTTACCTATCATAATCTCAACGCTTTGTTGCCAAGGAGTGTAGCATGAAGCATTTAGGAGATAGAGCTGTGAGGACTCAGACTTCTGGAAGATTCACATGCTGACCTTTAAATTCTGTTCTTAACAAATGTAAAACAGCAGTCCTACCAACAGCAGACAGTAGTAATATCACGACATTTTAGTCCTATGTGTCTTTACTTATTTATGTCTCTAATGTTATTTAACTCAGAATCAGATCTCCCATATGGGGAATGTTACTGTTACAAGGTGCGGTGAAGGAGTTCCCCCTCAGAGTGACCCTATCTACAGCAGAACTAAACCCTGCCTGCCTGCTGCACCATTGTTGCTTATTTTTGATGCTATTGCTGTAGGCACTGTGTCAATCCATCCGGTCTAGGGCCTTGCTCTTTTTCACTGCACATCTACATTCCCCAACATGATGGCATTTTCTAGGGACTGGTCTCTCAAGATAACGTGTCAAAAGGATGTGAGGCAAAGCCTCATCACCCTTGCCTCTAAGAAGAATTCCTGCTGTGCTACTTCCAAGACAGATGTGTTCATTCTTCTGGAAGTTCATGGTACTTTTGATATTCTTTGCCAGCACCATAATTCACATGCTTTGATTCGTCTTCAATCTCCCTTATTTAATGCTAACCTCTCATGTGTGTAGGAGGCAATTGAAAATATTATGGTTTGAATAAGTTGCACCTCAGTCTTCTAAGTGACATTTGTTCTTTTCAATATTTTAAAGAGGTCTTGCACAGCAGTTTTATGCTTTGCAGTGCATGTCTTTTGATCTCTTGACTGATGCTTTCATGAGCTTTGACTGTGGATACAAATTAGTTACTTGACAATATCTATCTTTCTCCCATTTTCCTACTGAGGCTATCTATTGGTCCAGTTGTTAGTTTGGTCTTCTTTACATTGAGTTGTAATCCACACTGAAGGCTACAGCCCTTGATCTTCATCAGCAAGTGTTTCAAGTCCTCTTCACTTTCAACAAGCAAGGTTGTGTCATCTGCATATCATAGGTCATTAGTAAGCCTTCCTCCAAATCTAAAGCTTCATTCTTCATATAAGGCAGTTCCTCAGATTATTTACTCAACATATAGCATCAATAAGTGTAGTAAAAACATACAATCCTTATCCACCTCTTTCCTGATCTTAAACCATGTGTGGCAGTCAGGTGCTTTTGTTAATTTTATGATTGAAATGTAGGGGTGGAGTCTGGCCTGTTAATCTGGAGATAGCCATTGAGTAGCCAATGAGGCCTCTATGTGGGCATGGCTTTCTCCTGAGACTTCTGGGAAATCTCACGATATTTTCCTTGTGAAGATGAGAAGCTATCTTCCCCAGTTGTTGGGAGTTAGCTTCAGAGACGATTAATCACAGACAAGCTGGCAGCGTCTGAGAAGCTGTAGGAGCCAGCAGAGAGACCACACGGTTTTGCCCTGATTGAGCCAGGTCTCTGAAGCTGGGGCGGCCACATGGAGACCTCTGCCAGCGAGAGTTGCTTCTGCTGTTGATGGACCCTGAGACCTGGAAGCGAGGAGCCATGTGGAGACCCCTGCCAGGATTCTGCACCCACTGACCTGTGACTCCATGAGTTGAAAGGAGACTTTATAGACTGCTTTTGGGCATATGGGTTAATATCGGACTTATGACCTTGAACTAACTGGACTGGGCTGGAATGCCTTCTCAGTGTCACATTCCTTTTGTATATAAACCCTTTCCTTATAGCAATATGCGTGTCTATGAAACTTGTTCCTCTAGCCTACCCGGACTAACACACCATGCAATATTCCCTTGTTCTGATTCATGCAACTATCTGCCCCTTGATTCATGTACAGGTTATGCATGAGTATAATTAAGTGTTCTAGGATTCTCAGTAATCTTGATTTTATCTAGTTTGCTTCAGTCCATTCAGTCCACACAGTTAATGCCTCAGCAAAGTCAAACAGAGCACAAGCAGACATCATTCTTATCTATTGTTGGTTACCAATAGGTAACATCATGATAAATGGAGAAAAGAGAGAGATTTTGTTTGTCTTAGATCCAAAATCAATGCTCATAGGATGCAGTAGTCAGGAGATCAACAGAAACATTACATTAGGCAAATCTGTTGCAATAAGGAAAGCAAGAATGTTGCCTTTGAGGATGAAATTGAGCTTGACCCAAGCCCTGGTATTTTCAATTACCTCATATGTATATTGACAATGACCAATGTGAAGTTGCGCATTAAATAAGGAAGACCACAAAAGAATTGATGCGGCTGAGCTCTGGTGGTATAGTGGTTGAGTGCGGGACTGTGGCCCACTGGCTTGGCAGTTCAAATCCAGCAGCAGCTCTCCAGGAGCAAGGCTGGGCCTCCCCCTCCCCCGCAAACAAAACAAAATAAACAAAAAATAATTTATGCATTTGGATTGTGGTGCTGGAGAAGAGTATTAAAAGTACCATGAACTGCTAATTAATGTGTCTTGGAAGAAATCAAGAGGCAAGGATGGCAAGGCTTTGCCTTATATACTTCAGACATCCTGTCATGAGAGACAAGCCTCTGGAGAAGGACATCATACTTGGTAAGGCAACGGGGCAGTAACAATGGAGAAGACCCTCACCAAGATGGACTGATATCCTTGTTGTAACAATCAAAGGGGTAGGAACAATTTTGACGATGGCACAGGACCAGGAAGGGTTTGTTCTCTGGTGCAGAGGGTCACAATAAGGTGGAACAGACTCGATGGCACTCTACACGAAAACACTGAAAAATACCTTTCTGGTATTTTCTGCTTTCAGCCAAGACCCATTTGACATTAGCAATGCGATCTCTTGTTCCAGATCCTCATCTGAATCTGGTCTGAGTCTCTGGCAGATTCCTGTTAATGAAGCACTGCAACTGTTGTTGGATGAACTTCGGCAGCATTTAACTTGCGTGTGATATCACTGATATTATTCTATAATTTGAGCATTCTGGTAGGTCACCTTTCTTTGGAATAGGTACACATGTGGATCTCTATCAGTCAATTGGCCACCTTCCAAATTTCCCAGCAAAGACGAATGAGTGCTTCCAGTTCCTCATCGACTTGTTGAAACATTCCCATTACTATTCCATCAATTCCTGGAGACTTTTTTTGGTTCATGCTTTTAGTGAAGCTTGAACTTTTTTCTTTAGCACTAATGACTCTTGCTCACATGCTACCTCCTGAAATGGTGGATTGTTGACTGCTTCTTTTTAGTACAGTGACTCTGTGTGTTCTTTTCATCTTTTGATATTTCCTTCATCATATACTATTTCGCCTATAGAATCTTTTAATACTGTAACTTAAGGCTTGAATAATTTTGTGAGGGCTTCTCAGTTTTCATCTGTTGATTGTGTTTTTCTATTTTATCTTCTAATTCTACATTTTTGCACATTCATGATATTTTCCTTTGTGTTCTTGAGATATTCCATGTCCTTCCACAGCCCATCAGGTCTTCTTTTATGAGCGTTCTATGTACCCAATCGGTTCTTGAAATATTCTCCATATTCAGGTGGGACCTACTCAAGGTCATAGTTTGGTTCTATTGGACTTGTTATCATTTTATTCAGCTTCAATCTGAGATGGGGAGGACTTCTTGGTAATAAAAGTCCATAAAATTAATATCTGTATATTAGCTCCTAAATTTTGTATTTATTTCAAAGTGGGAGTTCAGACCCTTCCTTTCCCCACTATTTAATCTCCAAGATATAAAAGGACTACAATTTGAAAGACCAAAAGTATTTTTGAGAGTCACAACATAATGTCATAATCGTGGGACTCAGCTGACTCACACTAGGGTGCAAACTGATTGTTAAACTATTTGAATCTCACCACTGGGCATAAAATATAAATTTTAGCTGCCATTACTCAAAATGAGTCAAAAATATTCCAGATATCACTAATAATGTCATCCTATGTCATGTACATGAATTATTGCTTGTATTTTCAGATTATTTTCCATATTAAAATAGTAACTAATTGTTGATCCATTTACATACCTGCTAAATGAAAAGTTGGTGTTGCCAGGCCACCAAGCAGCACTGTGGAAGAAAGGCCTGCTTCTGTAAAAATTATAGTCAAGAAAACCTGTGAAACAGGGTGTCAGTTACATAATCTACTGTCAACTTGAGTCTGTCAATTAGGTTAAAGCCAATGAGGCCTCTGTGTGGCCTGGTCTCCTTCTGAGGATGTCAAGAACTCCTGTCTTCCACCTGGGAGGTGGAACATACACACTCTCTGCTTTGCATTCCTTTGACAAGCCAGATGGAGCTTCACTGATGGAGCCAGAGCCCTAGAGCTAGAGGAGCCGCATGGAGATGCACGCCAGTGCTGAGATGCTTCCACCACCACCAGGTCCACAAGACTTCCCACCCACTGGCCTGTATTGCATATATTGTGTGAGTCTGAAGATGGATTTATGGACTGGTATCAGACACATGGACTAATATTGGACTTATGGACTTGATCTGGACAGGGCTAGGATGATTTCTCAATATACAATTGCTCTTTTATATAAAGCCCTTTCTTATACACATATGTATGTCTATGAATTTGTTTCTCTAGTCAATCTGGACCAACACAATAGTTTAACTCTCTAATACGTGGGGCCATGCCTTGAAGGCTTTTTCCACAGCAGATAAATGACTTGAGGCTTCTTCAATAAAATGCTACACTCTCAGAAACCCACGGGGGCAGTTCTTCTCTGTCCTTTAGGGTGGTTCTCAGTCAGGATTGACTCGATGGCGGTGAGTGTGATTGGGAACCACACACACTTTAAACAATAGCTGCACAAGTGGGATCAAGAGACAGATGACCTTAACTGGAAGGAGCAGGAAGTCTGTGGTTATGCGTCACATGAGCAGGAAGGTCAGTCAACTCAGTTCAGCGAGTGAGGCTCACCTGTGTTGACTGACACCAGCAGAAATGGAGCAAGTCATCTCATCCTGTGTTGGCCATTCCTTCTTTTAGGACTCATTGGAGCACTTGGCCCCATTCTTCCCTTAATTTGTATTCAAATGTAATTTGTTAGCAGGTGATTTTATTTTTGTTTTCTTGAAATGTAAATAACATATCCATTGATTGGATGGATGAATAGGCTAGTAAATTAAAATGTAAGAGCTAAAACTTATTTGCTGTTACAGCTGGAAGGACGTGAGTCCAAGAGCAATGCTCAGCAGATGAAAAAACTATAGTGTACAAAGGTTAAGTCTTTTGTCCAAGGTCAGACAGCGATTGCAAATTGAAACTGAGGTTAGAATTACCTCTTCAGTTCCTGAACTGGTCTCCATGGTGAAACTTCTGGCTTTCTACCAATCTGTGGAGGAAAAGAGTTTGCCTGATAGGGCAAAAAAGGCTTAGATCCTCAAATGGTTCGAAAACCCTTTTAAAATGTGATTTTGGTGGTGAGACTGAAGTCTGCACCAGCAAGTCTGTTGTCTGGTCTCCATGCAAACCAAAGCTATAGCAGAGGAGCTAGAACTCTGACTGCCTGGAGGCTCAACATCTGGGCAAGCCCTGGGAGACTCCAGGTCACTGACAAATTGCACAAACACCCAGGGCTAAGGCCCAGAGTCCCAGAGCACTGGTGAAACTCATGCTTCAGCTATCATGCTGTTTCAGGGTCCCAGAGGAGGCGTCCATGGTGATGGGCATTATGTCTAAGTTGCCGGAATGAGGAGAAGCAGGGGAGAAGGATCTGAGAAGAAGGGGCTTGGGTATTTAAAATGACTGGGGCATTCAATGGGTTTATCAATATATTAAGCTGAGTTGACTAGAGAAATAAATCCAGTGATACTCCTATATGTATTGGAAAGAATTTTATAGCAAGAAGTAATTCTATATTGATAAAACATCTCAGCCCAGTCCAATTCAAGTCCATAAGTCCTTCTTCAAACTCACAAAACCACATGCAATGAAGTAGAATGCAGAAAGATCATTGGGTATAAAGTTGAGTGGATCCAATGGCAGTCAGTGTCCATGTCATAGGGCTTGCAGCAACCCATGTCCACAAGAAGGAAGGGAAGACACAGAAAGAGAGAGATTCCCAGGATCTCCTTCTGAAAATGTCATGCGCATAAGGAGGTACTGGATCAGTCTATGACCTGACTGACAGGCTAGTCTCCACCCCGACACTTTTATATATCTTCAAGTTGACATGAAATTATGTAACTACCACAACCAACCAGGAGGGATTTCAATAGTGAATGATCAGTACAACAGTACAAGCACATACAGTCCAAAAACTAGCCCTGTATATGCTGCTTACAGAGGGGATCATCAAAATAAGATATTCCACTTAAAAATTATCACCAGGGAAACTTAATACAAAATGCTGCTACATAGTATGTTCCCTGTAGGATGGGATATGTCTAGCAACTGGAGGGTCAGGGTAAATCATAGTGTGAAGGTGTCAGATGTCAAGGCCTCGTGCCGTAATAGTTAGCACTGAGCTGTTGATTGAGACACTGGTGGTCTGAATCCACCCAGCTGCCATGCAGCAGGAAAACCTGAGGCTCCGCTTCCATAAAGATAAGAAAATTCTATAGCGCCTTTCTTCCCAGGCAAATGGGGTCGCTGTGACCAGAAAGAATTTGATGGCTCCCAATAAAACCCACCCAATCTCCCACTTAGAATGGTTTTGAATCTCTCCCCCAATCCCATGCACACCCCTCTCTCCTTCCTGATTTCCAGTCCTTCGATACGCACACATATATCAGCCCTCAGGCTGATGTACACACACACACACACACACACACGCATGCTTACATACCCATTTGTGTGTGCATACACACACACTCACACTGGAAAAAATGCACATCACCGGCAGTTTTGAAATGAAAACCACAAACACACATGAGCCTGTGGGTATACAAGTAAAGGACCCTTGGCTTAGTCATGAACTTCCTGCTCACTACAAAATGAAATCTTTGTGGTGGCAGGGGGCTTGTCCTCCTGTCTTCAGCTGCCTGTTTGCCTGCCCACAATAGTGTAAAGCCCTTGTAATGTGTGCATAAGTTGGTCTTTCCCACTCGGGGCCAAACAGGGAAGTCAAAGGATATCACCTGTTACAACGGACGTTTTGCCTGGATTTGCTAGAAGAGATCATTGGACTTGCCCGGCATTCACCCAATTATTTCTTGCCTTTCGTTTTTGTTTCCTGGACAGAGCCCCAAAGGAAGATATTGCAGTGGGGTTAAACCAGGTCACCCTGTTCTAAGTGGTGGACAGTAGTGCCTCGCCTGAGAGAAGGACCTGTTTTTCAGGGTGGCGTGATCTGTGTTGGGCAAGACTCTTGCAAGCCATCCATCACAGGGAGGCCAGCAAGATCACAGACGGCAAGGCCCCCTTTGCTCAGAGACAAGCTGTTTCCTAATCAAGTTTCCTTAAACTCAGAACTGTGGAAACAGTTTCAAAGGTATTATTCTCGGCAGGTTTCCAGTAATTCAGCATTCCCAGACTTATCCAAATGGCTTCTGAAATATTTGCTGTTTGTTGAGCGCAGCTTTCAGGATGAGGTAATTAAAAGAAACCTATCAATTTGAGATTCCTCCCCCCACCCCCGTGAGTAAATAATGTTGACATACTGTTCAAATAAACCCACAATTTACTGCAATCTGTTTTTAGACAAACCCTCCACTTTAACCTCCAAATGGGAAAAACGAAGAGACTTTCCTCTTCTCGTTTAATCAAGAACATATGTTCCAAGATCATACCGGAGGCTTATTCTGGGAAGCGTTCTGTTCTGCCTCCGACAGCGACGACGCAGTGAGCTCACAGGGCAGTCCCGACACATCATGAAAGCCAGCGCCACCATAAATCTCCTGCCCCGCGGAGGTCACTGCAGAACAATCGCCTGCTGCTCCTACAGTGCCTGCGACACGGAGACACTGCCCAGGGGGGACGCGCCCACCAGGGTCCACAGGACAGATGGGCACCGAGCCCCGGTCAACCGGGCCTCCTCCTTCGGCAGCTGCAGGGCCAAGGGGGACCGAGGAAACAGGTGTGGGCCCTGGAGTATCCACATTCCACGAGGCCCTGCAGTTTCACCCCAAGAGGAGGTGCTCTCCCCCCTGGGGAGGCGGACTTGGGAGGCACCCTGTTTTACTTCAACCTCGGAGAGCACACGGGGCCGAGGCCAGCGGCATCCACACAATGGAGACTTTCAGAACATCTGGTCGGAGCTGGAAGATCGGAAGGCAGGAGAGGGCGCGGGGCCTCTGCGCGCCTCCCTTCCATTTCCAGACTGTGAGTCATAAAAAAATAAAAGGAATTTTTTTAAAGGGTGCGTCCATCGGGATCCTCCGAAGACGCTGACCCGAGTCTGGGTTTACAAACACCTGAAGTCTATTTCATGGAAATTAGATTTCAAGATCAACTTGATCATGAAGCTTGAAAGGTGTTACCCTGCCCCCTAACCCTCACCCCGTGCCCCCTCCCCCTCGCAGGCCTCTGGGACCCAGATTGGAGTTTTTGACAGCAAAGGTTGACAGCAGAGTAAAAAAAGTTATGGAGATCTCCCCGCAGGGCCTAAGAATGTGATCACTAGAGGCACCTGTGGGCCCAAGCAGGTTCCTCTCAAACATCCCTTTAAACACCAAATTATGGACTATTAGACCACTGCTTCAAGGCTTCCACAAATGTGAAACCTCGACAAATTCCCAAATAAAAGCCATAAAACCCATCATTTTTTAAACCTGCCTGAGTGACACCAGGAAAATTACAGCAGTGCGGCAGGCCACTGTGAAATAGAGCTGCCTTAAAGAAGCTTAGGACGCTGTCATGGAAAAGGCAATTAGAAGGTTCGTTTCTCTCGGGTCTGAGATTGGCGCTTGTTCTTCCTCAGCCCCCTGCCTTCCACCTCCTTCCTGCAGGATGGATCAATCTATAATAAGTAGTAGTTATATATCATACGGCAGCGATTCCTTTCAGTTGTTCCACTATAAAAAAGCATCCAGATTTAGAACTTGACAGGAACCAGTATCGCCTGCCCCCGAGAACCGGCGCAAAGTCTGTGTGTGTCATTCAGCCAGCATGGAATCTGGGTTTTCTAAAAGCTTTCCTTTGAAGGGGATAGAAAAATCTGGGCGTTAGGCAATTTGGCTGTGGCTAGTTAATGCATCAGCCAGGCTCCAGAATGGGAGCCCTTGCTTTCATACGAGGAATTGAAAACGCACTCGCTCCGTCAGCCGGGTCTCAGTCAATGTCGAAGGGGAAGCGGAAGTCAGCGGAGAACCTGCAGCAATGCCATTAGCAGGACTAATGACATGTTCCAAGCGGCCTGAAATAAATGCTGGGGCGTCATTTGCAGGTGTGCCGCACAAGCCTGACTTTGAATTAGCTAGCGCCTTGCCTCTCCGTGTTGGGGAGGGCGGGGAGGAGGGGGGTGTCACTTCACAGAGAGAAGGTCCTAGCAGGGCCCCAGAGAAACAATGACTCAGAGAGGTTGTGACTTGCACCACGTGAGGTAAATAATTTAATTGTACCTGAAGAATTTGCCCTTGGTTTCTGAGAGATAAGTTCTCAAACCTTGGAAGCTCTCCAGGAAGGATCATACTTGTCTTTGATGAGACATCTAAATTACACATAGAAGCTTCTAGATTCCATGCTAATGAGAAAGGGTAGCGGGTTGGCCAGATCTGAAGCACTACCAAGTGCTATCATCCAGTCAGTCTGACGGGGGTTGGGGCCTGGCATGATTCAACATCAATTGCGAGTATGCAACGAGAGCCCAATAAAGGTGGGTGATAGACATTGGTGCCTGTGGGATGGGAATACAAGGGGCTTTAACATTTTTGGTGGAAATAAAATTGAAAGACAATGGAAGTCCCCATGAACTCTCGGAACCTTTCTTATATGTACCTTTTGAGGTCATGGAAACTTCACATTGGGAACCAGCCCAGGCCTCCCTCTATGTGTTTCTTCATGAAGTCTTATTGCTATAATGAACCTCTAATGGCAAGTGTGGTGTTATTTCTGTGAGCTCTATGGGTCACTTTAGCAAACTATCAGACCCAAGGGAGCGAGAGAGCAAGGAGGTCAGAAGTCAATGGGGTGAGGGTCACCTGAGCTTGCAGTTAAGATCCTGAGGCGGGAAAGAGAATTTGTAGCCAACCCATCAGAAGTGATAATGTCATGGAGACCCCAAGCTTGTAGCTGGAACTTGAGGCCTTTTCTTTGCCTTTTAAAAAATTATGGATTAAATGGTGAATTTAGACTATTTCAGGCTATTAACTTCATATTCAACAGTTCAGACGGCTCATCAACCCCACCTCTGAATTCTATGCTACCCCCACTTTCTCTCCTCTTTCTTTTGGACCTCTGTCCTCCATTATACTCAAGGTTATACCTGTGAACCTATTCACTTGGCTCAACTTTCCACCTTGCCCTGCCTCCCTTGGGCACCTGCGAAGTCTACTTCCTTTGGTAAGTCAGGATTTGTCTTTGTATTTCACCTTACAGTAGTGGTCTCATATAGTGTTTGTCCTTCCCTGATTGACTAACTTCGCTCAGCATGATGTTCTCCAGATCCATCTACATCAAGAAAGGCTTGTGGGTCCACATTGTTTTTCCATGATGCGTGCATTCCATTATATACATATATCAATTTTCCTACTGATGGGCTTTGAGGCTGTTTCCAACAGCACTATGGAGAACATGGGAGTACATATGTCTGTTCAGATGGCTCTTTCATCTTTAGAGTATATACTCAGCGGAGGTATTGCTGGATTGTATGGAATTTCTACTCCCAGTTGTTTGAGAGAGAAACATATCACTTTCCACAGTGTGTATATATATATATATATATATATATATATATATATATACAAACCCACCATCAGTATGTGAGTTCAATCTCCTGCCACAGTCTCTCCAGCATTTGTTGTTTTCTGATTGCTTGGTTTTAATTGAGCTATCATTATAAGTACATGGTGATATATCATTGTTTTGATTTGCATCTCCCTGATGGCTCAAGAACATGAGTATTTTTTCATGGGCTTGTGTGCCATTTGGATGTGGTACCTGAGATTTTAAGCAGACTTGTCAGTTTGGAGGTCTGTGCCTTGAACTTATGAGGTCTGACCTGGCTCTGGGTAGTTAAGAGTCAGAGGAATAAGTGCTATTCCTGCAGTTGATCTCCAAATGGAAGTGGAATCTAATTAAGTTGGTCCCTCTCTCTAATTTGTGTCAGATAAGTGGGATTTGATTTTTTTTTTCGAGGAACCCCAAGCACACAGCTCTTTAGTGGTGGTACCAAAGATTACAAGCTATTCTCTCAAAACTTCTGTGTGGCAGACTGAACCATGACCCACTAGAATATCTATACATACTTCCTGGAGCTGTGGGTGTCATCTTACTAAGCACAATGAAGATTGCTCTTGAATTGGGTCTTGAAGAAGGGGTAGAAGTTTTCCAGCAGATTATAGGAGAAACCACATGTCAGGCAACGGACAACATGAAGACCAAGAGAAAGAAAGTGAGAGCAATTCACAGAGAACACTTCAAGAGAACATAATGATGATATTTCAGTAATTAAAATAAATTAAATCCATTCCAAACAAATGGAGACCCTCAAGGGCTAGGGGCCAGGGCACCTGCACTGCGTGATCAACAACTAATTTACTCTGAATCTTGTTTCCAGGTCACAAGAGACACTTCATTCTTCTTCAACCCAAATAATGCCTTGAGAATTCACTGGTGGCCACAGTGTAATCAATGCTAATCAGATGATATGCACTGGCCCCGAGATAACACAGCATGCAGAATCCAGATGTACGAACTCATGTTGAATCAATACTGCCTTATATGAGTGGAGGATTTTTTTTAGATTCCAGAGCATTTTAGTAAGACACTGAGAAAAATCAATAACTTATTAAATGCCAGTAGCTTCATTAAAACAAACTATTAATCACATTTGTTGCTATTACATTGGGCCACAGATCTAACTTGGTTGGAGTGTGCACGCTCACAGTTTTCCTCCGTTCATTAAAGAAGATGATAGAGCTCACAGTGGCAATTCTGCTAAGAAGAAACGTTTACGAACCACTCCAGGTCTGCAGAATGAGCACATACTGCCGTCAAGATGGGGCTTTTCGAGAAAATGGACTCCTTGTACACCATTGAAAAAAAACAGCCCAGAAGTTGAACAAGAGAAAGCTATGGTAATGTGTTGGCAATGGATATTGGATATCCTGCGGCCTGCCAGATGAATGAACAATATCTTGGAAGAAAGACAAGTTGGGTGCTCTTTAGAAGGGAGGATGGCAAGACTGCAGCTTGCTTACTTTAGGCACATCACCAGAAAATACCAATAAGTAGGAAAGGACATCGTGTTTTGTAAAGTGGAGGTTCAGTAAAAGCAAGGATGCTCAGGGATCTGAATTGACCAATGCCCAGCACGGTGGACTCAACCAAGCCAGTGGGCATAAGAATTGCACAGAACAGAAGTGTGTTATTCAGAAGACCTTTGTGATTCGGAATCAACTCTACAGAACTAAAAACAACAAATTGTATTAAGTTTCATTGCTTTACTTGGAAGGGATTAATTTTTACACAAATGTTAGAAGTTGGAACAACTTCTGTTACTGTTATACTGTTACTGTTATACTGTAATAATAACTTTTTTAAATAAATCATTTTATTGGGGGCTCATAAAAATCCACACATCAATTTTATCCAGTACATTCATACCGCCATCATCATTTTCTTTCTACTTGAGCCCACCGTGGACATCTCCCTTCACCCACATTTCTGTTGTTCATCTCCCTTGAGGAGGGGATTATGTTAATAAGTTGTTCATTGGAATTGGTTCCTCCTTTTTCCACCTTCCCCTCCACCTTCCCCCTACCCTCATGGCATTGCGATTCCCATCCTGGATTCCATGTGTCCAGAGCTCTTATCTGCTTCAGTGCACATGCTCTGGTCTAGCTGGATTTGTAAGAGAACTGGGGTCATGATAGTTGGGAGTAGGGCTGGGGGTGGAGAGGAAGCATTTAAGAACTAGAGGAATGTTGTGTGTGTTTTTTCAGCATTATACTATACCCTGTCTCGTCCCTCCCAATAATAATAACTTGAAAAAGTTCCTGCTTCCAAAATGTTTTGATCCTCATTCTTGTGACACCAGGAAATAAAGTATCATATATACTTGAGTATAAGCCAACCCAAATGTCAGTCAAGACACCTTATTTTATCACAAAAACTGTATTAAAATTGTGCTGAAAAGCTCAGCTTATACACAAGTATCCACAGTACTTGTTTCCAGATTTAAGATATGATAGTACATTTAAATGCATATCCATAGTTTGTGAATGGAAAAAGTGATACTTATGCAGCATACTCAGTATAGTCCTCTGAAAATGAAAACATCTGGTCTTATTTCATTAAACTGCCAAGGGGCATATGTCACTAGAAATAGTTAAAACTTTAATTTCTTAAATACAAATTATAGGAGTTGTAATAGAAGAGTCCATTGCTTTCTGCCATTTGAATGTACAGAAAGTTTGTGCAGAATGTACAGAAATGTATTGTGCAGAATGTATTTGTGAACAAGTTACTCTTGCTACTGATGGAAATGCCTCCTTACTTAAAAAATAGAGTCAGCATTATGTGACTTTGAAAATGCTAAGTTGAGCAAAATTTTCTCATTAAAGTTACCTGAAATTCAGGTGCTGTCTAGTAATTTTTGTATAGCATTTCTGAAAGCTGACTAAGAAATTGTGGCAATTGTTATGAGATGCCTTCCTGTCCGTTCTGACCTCTAGTGGCCCCCTGCACAACAGACGGTAACCCTGCACAGCCCTGTGTCCTCCTCACCACTGGTCCTCTGCTCAGCCCATCGACACAGCCTCTGTGTCACTTCAACTCTTTGATGATCTTCCATGTTTCCACTGCCCTTCCATGTTTGCAAGCATGAGGTCCGTCTCCAGTGACTGTTTTCTCCTGAAAAAATATCCAAAGTATGTAAGACAAGGCCTTGCCATCCTTTCCGTGAAGGAGCCCTCTGACCTTACTTCTTCCAATACAGCTCAGTTTGGCCTTTTAGCAGGCCATATTTATTTTCCATTTTCTTAGCCAGCAGCACAAGTCAAATGCATCCATTCCTCTCTGGTCTTCCTTATCCAATGTCCACCTTTCACAGGCACCGAGGCAGGGGAGAATACCAGGATGTGTGTCAGGAGCACCTTAGTCCTCTCGGTGATCATTAAACACAAATAAGAGAAAACAACTGTTTTATTTGGATGTGACTCTTATTTACGTATTTATTGTAAGTAATCTCCCCAAATACTTCCCAAGCAAAAATAAGGTAGAAAGAACCTAGATGCTGCAGTTTTTAGGACTGGATTCCAACCCCGCCCAGCCCACCCTCAAGTTGTGACCCTGGCTAATCTCTTTGGTTCTCTACATCAGTTTCCTCAACCATACTAAATGGAGGCAAATAAGAAACAAACCCCAGAACTGAACATTGAAGCATAAAAAATTACATCTCTTAAAGGCCATTAAGAGGTACCTTCACAAATATATGTATATATAGTAAAATGTGTGTATTTATATATTTAAATATGTCTATGTAATTGTAAATATGAGGCATTTACAATTTGTACTGCATGGTCAATGGTTCCAAACCACCAGCAGTCCCTTGGGAGAAACACTGAGCTATCCACTCCCATAAACAGTTACAGAAGCCGATTGTGGGACACTTGAGCCAGCATGGAATCAATGGCAATGAGTTTGGTTAGGTTGGCTTTGATACAGGAGTTTTGCCTAATGCCTAATACTGTTTGATTTCTTTTTTTTTTTGGGGGGGGGGATCACTGTGTTTGATTTCTTGACCACTGCTTCCATGATTATTGACTGTGGATACAAGCAAGGTGAAATGCTCAAAATTTCAATAGTCTTTCCATTTATGGTGATGCTGTCTGTTGGTCCAGTTGTGAGGATTCTTATTTTCATCACGTTGAGTTGTGATCCCCACTGCAAGCCTCGATTGACAGCAGCAAGTGCTTCTTGCTCTCAGCAAGCAAGGTTGAATCTGAAAAAAAATCAATCGAATGCTAAATACAACAGAAAAATACAGAACCCTGTCTCCCTTCAGGGAAGCTAAGATGCATACTGAAAACAGAGAAGTCCTGAGGTGAGGAAATCTGTTCATAAAGACAGATTAGATACTTAAAGGTGAAAAGTAAAGTTTTAAACACTTAGAATAAAATCTTTATCACCTCCAAATACAGAACTTTCCAAACTATAACCATAACATAAAAGATAAATCTAACTATATCAAATGTAAAGTGCTTCATAAAGATTTCAGTTAAAATGTAGAAACACAAATGGAAAAAAAGATCTTGGCAGACATATAAGTTAACAATGAAGAATATATTAAAAATTACTCAACAAGGCAATGCAAAACAAAAAAATAGAAACTGGAAAAAAGCCATACACAGCATTTAATAAAATTGAAAATCCAAGTGACCAACAAATGTATGAAAAATGCTCAACATCACTAAACATAAGAGAAAAGTGTATCAAAACCACACTGAGACAAATAAACATTGAAGTCTGATGTTACTAAGTCTTGGTAATATGGAGCAATGGGAACACATAAAGCTTGATGGCAAGAATGGAAATTGAAACCATCATTTTGGGATACAATTTCATTTACTCTGTGTCTATCTATGCCTACATTCACTAATTTACTCCTAGGTGTATACCCTAGATAAAACTCTGCACATGTGCTCCAGGAGATGTTTTCAAAAAAGTTCATAACAGTAGTGCTTGTAAAACCAAACAAGCCACCAGAAGCAACATAATATTCATCAGACAGCAACATCGTAAATAAGTGGAATGGACTGGAAATAGAAAGGAGAAGTTAAAAAACATGTCGTTAAATGAAGAGAAAGTCTCAGAAGAACACATACAGTATGGTGTTTAGATAGAGCCATGTTCAAAATCACACAAAACTTTCAAAATATTGTGTTATGATAGATACATCAATACTGCAGCAGACCCATCACAAAAAGCAACATATAACCGCAAACTTCAGAATACAGGTTACCCTAAGAAAGGGAAAAGAACCATAACAGAGCAAGCAGATGCCAGACTAGCAATGACTGCATTTGTAAATTGAGTTTTTACTGCTGTTTATATCTTATATATGTTTTAAAATAATTTTTGTATGCATGAGTATTATCTTAAGGAAATTACTTGGGAACCATGTCTTACTTAGTTCCTCTAACTACAAAAGAGAGAAGGAGAGTCTATTGTTACATCTACTCAGGGATGATTCCTGTGGGGCAGAGGCCAGACCTTTACCCTATTCTGACACCCCCTATCCCTTCAAGACATTCTATTTCTCCACTGGGTTTGATAATTTGTCACAAGAGCCACATAAGTCTCAACATACAATACTCATGATTAGGTGACTTACTAGGTTACAAAATACTAAGGATACAGTTCTTTTTGCCTGCATCCACTCATCTCCGTCATGTTGGCAGGCATGTCTCTCTTGGTCCTTTGGCAAGTGTCACAAAGCTCATTTAGTGCTAGTAAATGCCCGAAGGGAACCCCACTCTGTAAGCCAGCCTCCTTCTGAAAGGCTCTCAGCTTTACATGCAGACCAGGAAGTCCACAGGTCTGTCTCCCAGTGTCAGCACTGCTCCTCTGACACCTGGCCACACAGGGATCTTGGACAGACTTAGTTCTTCCTGCTTGCTGGCTTGGTCTTCCCCATATTTACACTTCTGGAATGACTCATAATCTCTACTGGTGTTTCATAGACCTTATTTGTAGGGTCCCTTCTCAATAAGAAGAGTCACATCAAGTAATTTCACATCATACGTTCATTGGTTTTGAATTTTCACTTAACTTACTTGATTCAATATCTCAAACTCTGATTACATAGCCCAGGGGCACTCAATGCGTTGATCACTATCTACTAGTCTATTGCAAATTTAGTGTGGGTATATCGCATGGCATTAAAAAAATAGATGTAAGTCTATCATCAATCCCATCACTTAATTGATAAAGAGCACAGCCAATCAGATGCAGTAAAACTAACAAGCTAAGTTATCACCAAGTTTTAGACCTTGTTTTTTTTCTCATAGACATAAGAAAGGGTATTAAAATGAGTGGGGGTGGGGCTGGACCAATTAAGAAGACAAAAACATATCAGTTTCCTGCAGAATGGGAGATTTTGACACTACAAGCCAACATTCAGCTGAAGTCCGGAGCACATGAACAGTTCTGGAACTTACTCGCAGAGGGAAAGTACCCAACCATGAGCCAATGTGCTCTCTCCTTGACTGCCTTATCTGACTCTACTTATTTATATGAGTCTGCCTTTTCCCACATAAAGATCATGAAGTCCAAGTACTGTTCTGCCATGACTGATGAGCATTTGGAAGTGTGCTGGAGGCTGGCTGTCAGCAGCTACTGTCCGGACTGTTGATCCCTGGCTCATTCCATTCAGTGAAAGTCATCAGCATAAACTGAGGTAATGACAAAAAATGTCGGGTTTTAAACAACTTATATGCCACACCTGAGAATATTGCTAGCTCCCATATATAAAAATTCCTAGGAAAACTGCATCTGAATACAGGTCTCAGTAACAGCTGGTTGTGCCAGAGTTATAGGAAGCAATTTCATTAGCCTTACTTTTAGACCAGGAGTGCTCACACTTTTTCAGCATGCGAGCTGCCTATAAAATGATTAAGTCAAAATGATCTACCTACCACAAAAGTACAAAGCATATCCATTTATTACATGTATTCATAATGCATTGAGAATTCTTTATATGTACAATCTATCCTTATGTACCTTGCATAACCACATGAGTCCACATCGCACAGCATAACACAATTAACTATGTACTAAATAAATAAAAATAAAAATATATTTTGGAGTTTTGTAGTCAGTAGATCATTTTGACTTGATCATTTTATAAGTTGCTAGCATGCTGAGAAAGTGTGAGCACCCCTGATATAGCCCTTCTCTCTCCTCACAAATTCTAACATCCCATTGAGCTCAGTTTGGGAAACCCTCCTCTTGGCCTCATCACCTTTGGCAGAGACTCACTCCTGCCCCGACTCATGGGCATGAACCCATTAGGGACAGGACCCACCCAACAACCGATGCACAGTTTTCACGAGATCTACCCTTCTTTGGGATCTGCTTGCTGTGTCCTCATCAGCACATGACTTTGACAAACCAGTTTCATTTGAAGGTTAAATAATGGTGGGGGTATACACAGGCCTGTTGTACAAAAGTTACCAAGGTTTTACTCTCCCATATCTTTGGAGTCCATTTTCCCTCCCCATTCTCATCAGGTACCTATAACAGAAGGCACAGCCATTCCAGCTCAGACTCTGGTAAGAATGAAATTACTTGAGACCTATGTGTTTTCTGAGTTTTTGCTCAAAAGTACTTAGTCAGAGGTAGCGTTTTCTGAGGAAATTCCTCTGCGCAGTTAATGCTTCATAATCTTTTAATATAAAGAGATCTTGCTGGGCTCTTGATGTTCACACCATGGTGGACTCCTTGAGAGATTGCCGAGAAGTCAACCTGCTTCTCTCCCATGCCTTTGATGATAAAGGGCTTTTAAATCGTATAGCAGTATTAAAGTTAAATTCCCAACCATGGCCATTGTACTTTAGTCTCTCATTAGCATCAGGTTTAATAAGGTCAGGCCAACAGGAGAATTGGGTGGTCTTCAACAGAGTTGACATTGACTTTCACTTGCAGTGCAGCAGCCTGCTAAGCTAGAAACTTCTGCTTCTGAGGGAATAATTCATTTTTGCAACTTTGTCTTCCATAGGGATGATTGCTTTCAGTCTAATGATCCATTGCCTGAGGAGCTTCACTATGTTACTGCTAAACTCCTATCTTACAACATATATTTTATATTCTGGGAGGCTCCCATCCTTGGCTCCCTCCTCTTTCTGCCAGTAAAAGTTTACAGAGCTTCCTGCTGTTTGTTTCAGTGCTTGCTTTTTCATTGCTCTCCTGGCCCATTAGTTACTTACTTCATTCTGCTTTAGGTGAAAGTTGACATGACAAATTCATTTTACTAATCAATAGTTCATACAAATTGATCTGTGATTGGTTGCAAACCCCACTACTATGACCACTACAACACACACACACAACACACACACACACACACACACACACACACATTTCCCCGCATTGTGTCAGCATTCTCCTTCTCTACTATCTGGATTTTCATTTCCACTCACTAAGTTTCCCTGTCCCTCCCTATATTATATTTCTCGGCAGACACTGCTTTTTTGTTGCATGTAGTTGATTGTTCTGGGGAACAGAACCCTCCCATTTGGCTTCAAGGAGATCTACAGGAGTGTCTTACTTTCTCAGGGCAATAACCCCAGGATTCCTCTACTCTCCTTCCAAACTGTAATTCTTGTCTGTTTTTTTTTTTTAAACTTTGGATTTTGTTCTATATTTTTAATTTAATTTTATTACTCATCATAACCAGGACCTTCTATTGTGGTCTGGTCAGAGTAGTCTATAGTGATAACCAGGCACCATCTGATTCTTCTACCCTACGGCTACAGGAGACGATGGTTCATGGGAACTATTAGTACTTTGTATTAATTATCTTTCAGCTTTTCTTTTTCTTCATTCTCCTACACTCTGAGTGTTAAGAGACCAAGAACTGCTTTTGAGGTGGCCACTTACAAGGTTTTAAGACCCCAGATACTATTCAGCAGACAATGACGGGGAACATTATCTTTACTAATTATGTTTTCCCAATTTAGATGTCCCCTGAGGTTATGGCCCTTAGCCTTCAGATCTAGTGGTTGAGTATCAATGTTTACGTGGTTTCTAATACACACACACACACACACACACACACACACACACACACCCTGGCAATATGGTGGTTATAGGTGGGCTGCGAACTGAAAGGACAGCACTGTGAAGCCAGGAGCTGCTCCATGGACGAAACATGGGGCTTTTAATTCCTATAAAGAACTACAGTCTTGAGAATCTGTAGGGATAGTGCCACCCTATTAGCATTTATGGTATACTCTGTCCTCATAGGATCACAATGAGTCACACACACCCTGGGAGACATTCCTGCTGAGAAGACACAGGGAGTTATGCAAGAGCACTGGAGATGAAGGAGCCATATGGAGACCCCTGCCAGCACTGAGATGCTTCCACTGCCACTGGATCCACAAGACGTTCCGCCCACTGGCCTGTGGTCTTCCTGCATTATGGGTCATTGCATATGTTGCATGAGTCTGAAGAGGAACTTATAGATTGGTATCAGACATATGGACTAATATTGGACTTACAGACTTGATCTGGACTGGGCTGGGATATTTCCTCAATATCCAATTGCTCTTATATATAAAGCTCTTTCTTATACACATATGTTATCCCTAAATTTGTTTCTCTAGTCTACCCAGACTGGCATGCTACTTTTGCAAGACTATATAGGTTATAGCAGATGCTCCTTGTTGTCCTTTAGTCTTGCCCATCTCGCATGTCTTCTTTTGCCTCCGTCCTACAGTTCTGGTTCCCCTCATATCATGTATCCCTTTCCTTTCACCAGAGTGCTTACTTGTCTACTACCTAATTATACTTCTCCTTCTCTCCCCCTTTCCTCACTGGAAACAATTTTTAAAGATTCTTCTTTCTGGGTATAAACCTGTTCATCACCGTTTATAACAGTGGTCTCATACAATATTTGCCCTTTTGTATTTCTCTGAGTGAAGACTTAGGCTAATGTCCTCCAGACTCGTTATTCTTAATGTTACACAGATATACTGTATATATGAACTACACTGTGTTTATGAATTTATTTACTGGTGGTCACTGGATTGTTTCCTTTGACCATAGAGTCTTTTAATATTGCAACACAGGGCTTGAATTTTTTCTTGAATTTGTTCCATTGAAGATATGCTAATTGTGTGCTTCTATTTTGACTTTCTAATTCTGTCCTGGCACATTTCATTATGTTACTTTGTCTTCTTGAACTTCCCTTTGAAGTCTGCTGTTCAGCTCTTTGACGTCATCATTTCTACGATTCGCCTTAGCTCTTCTAGGATGACGAGCAAGCTTCTAGACTAGTCTCTTCTGACAATCACTTTGATCTTTTCTTTCCTTCCTGTCTCTTGAATATCCTTTTGCTTTCTACACACCTGATGTTCTTGATGTCATCCCACAACTCATCAAGTCTTCTCTCAATAGAGTTCAAAGTGGATGCAAAGTCTTAGGAAGGCATAAAATTAAATTTATTTAATCGTACAGTTAATGAATCATTTTTATGGAAAAGAATAAAATTATATGAAATGAGAACTATTCTAGAAATTTAGTATATACTGTCATTGCCCAGTGTGTCTCCCTGTATATGTGTGCAGGGGGTGTGGGCGGGGGGAATGTGTGCCAAAGAAGGGCCTCTTTGTCCAGTACTTGTGTTCTTTTAAGCCACCTAGTTTGCGGTAATTTTCCATCAGCAATGAGAAGCTGATATATAGAACTGCTCTCAGAGGGTAGAAAGAGATGCTCTGTGAACTTCTGTTCCTTGGCCTCTCAGCCCTCACATCCCTTGAACACCTTGAGCTGGACTAACCTCTGTCCTGCTTGGGCAAGTGTGGTCGAGCTCTTTAAGTTTAGTAATAAGTGTCCAGGGACACCCATGCTAGGAAGCCTCTTGTCTGAGGGCACTTAGCTCTCTCGCTTCATGGGTCATCTTGCACACTTTCCTGCCTGGTTTCTCTCCTATGACCGTTTCTCTGCCACTCCTTCTCGCAGTCTGCACAATGTCTACGGTTCCAATTCTCCTAACTTCCTTCTGACTCTTCATTCCAATTGTCCTTGATTTCCATCATTCCACCAACAGTCTTTTAAAAAGCAAGCTGGAATTTTACTCTTAAGCATCTTAAAACAATTCCAGCTTCTACCCATAACTCAATTCCAAATATCATTTCTGCATTTCCAGTATCTGTTAGAGAGCATCACCCTACGTCTCTAGTACCCAATTCTATCTTAGTATCTAGAATTTCTATTGCAGAAATGCCACATTTGGACGGCTTTAATGAACAGAATTCTCTTCTCTCATAATTTAAGAGGTTAGAAGTCCAAATTCAAGGTGTTGGCTCTGGGGAAAGCTTTGTCCCTCTATCACTTCTAGAGGAAAGTTCTGTGGGCCTAGTGGCTCTTGGAGACATCCTTGTGCTTTGGCATCAGTCTTCCTCTGAGTCTAGGACACTTTAAACTCAATGACCTCAGGCCCAAAAGGCATTGTCCACGCCCAGCTCTGCTTTCTTCATGGTAGTCAGGAACCTCCTCTCTGCTCTCTTCTCTCAACTTTTTTTTGTTCCATTTTTTATCTATTTATTTTAAAAATAAAGTACAGAAGAAACGTTATTGAAAACTCTGAATTCATTCACTGAAACTGATCATTGCTCATTGAGCATGATATATGACTGAGTCCAATTAGGGTATAATAACTGGAGGAAGTTGCTAGGGCTTAAATAAAATGCAGGTATAAACATCACAATGTGAATACAATTATCAATATTATTCAAAATTCTATTATCCTCTAGAAGAAATTCCTGAAAGAAAAATTGCAAACAAAAACGATCTCACTTTATACTAATATAGGGCTGCAGGGGGAACCAAGGCAGCCCATGCATTGTATCAAAGAGGGTGTTGAGGAAAAGAAGTGCTCTCCACGGAGCTATCTTTTTTAGTCCAGTGATTTTACTGGGGGCCCTTACAGCTCTTATAACATTCAATACATCGTTTGTATCAAATATATTTGTACACATATTGTCATATTCATTTCCAATATTTTCTACTTGAGCTCTTGGTATAAGCTCCTCTTTCCCCTCTCCCCCCCGCCTTTTTTTTTTTTTTAAAGTATCTTAACTTTTATATCCTGAGAGACAAAATGTAATGCAGGCCACATCCCAAGATAACAATCCCCGTACATTGGATCAAAGGTAGAACCTGAATAAGTGTAGTGCTGCGACTGCTGGTGACTTAGTTAAGGCAGACAGATGTTGAAAGGAAACAAGTATTTTCCCCCGGAGCCAACAGAAAAAGTCTTCCCTTAGACTGGTACCCTAACTTCACACTTCTTGCCCCTGTGAGATGAGAAATTAGTATTTTTTAAAGCTGCCAACTGACGGTGTTTCTATGATATAGCACTAGATAACTAAGTCCACTTGGAAGCCAAACGTGAAACAAATACTGCAGAGCAAGCCCAGATGAACAGCTACTTTTGTTCCTGCCCCCTGGAGACGCATCCATCACTCCACAACTATTGACTTAACATGGTGCAGTGACAGGAACATTTCTGAAGACTAGTCCGTTGTTGGTGTGCAGCATAGTTTGTAGAAAAGAGTCAAAGTGAGGAGAAGGGGAAGAAAAATAACAGACCAGGTATGAGATGACAGACTTAGCAGCAAAGGAATAATGGTTGAAGCGAAGTCACAGCTATCAGGATTTCCTCCCTATCACTGTGCCTCCGCTGCCCTAGTTCTTCTTGTTTTCTTCTGACTCTAGAGTTTGGAGACTCTGGTCTGGAGAGGCTTTCCCCCTCATTTGAATTTTTTGCAAACTATTGAAGTCCTCTTGTCACAGGGGGAAGATCTTGGTGGCTCCTAGACCCCAGGGGAAAGGAAAGGATATATCACACAGGGTTCCAAGACCTTGAGCGCTCCATGCCCTGGGAGTGGCGGGATCATAAACACAGACAGCTGAGCAGAAAGACAGAGGGATTGTGAGGCACAGACAAGGATGAATTTGGCTTTCACACATTGGTCACGAAGTAAGGAAAGGATGTCCCTCAGGCATTTGAAGTTAATAACTGCAAGATTCACCTCAATGTCTCATCACCATTTTCTTAACCTGCTGTCTTTCTTTCATTGCGGTCCCATCATTCAGTCAGCTGTCCAAGCCAGGAAACCAGAAATGCATTCTGAACTTCATCCCCTTATTCATCCCAAGATCAGATTGGGTCCATTTTTGAGTTGTCAAACTTAGTAGAAGGCATTTAATTTTTTAAAAATTTTTACGAAAAGGCCCGTAAATCTACATTTGCTGCCCTTGGTCTTTGAAGAACAGAGGCAGTATGCTAGCTCCCAATTGCATTTATTTAAATAAGCACACTCATTTGGAATTTACAAGGTGATGTTGACATTTTAGCAGCGAATGAGAAAATGACTACCTTTCAAGAGAAACTCCTGCAGAAGAGAATATTGAAAGTCGATTGTCTGGAAATATTTCCATTGTTTAAAAATTTTATAGTCAAATGATGTAAAGGCATCACCTGTACAAATATTGTATAGAATGCATTTTAAAACTTAGGTTGTAGAATTTGTTAACTTATTTGAAATGTTTTTGAACTGATTTGTTAATTTTATGAGAAATACATATCCCTTCAATAACTTTGAAGAACAACTACTTAAAATCAGAGACAAAGGAAATTTACTAACCTGAATTTCAACACTCCCCCTCCCCCAAACCAAAGTCCATATAACTCCTAGATAGAATGGAGAAAAGCATATCAGATTTATTAGGTGTGCTTCCATTTAGAGCCCTATTGAGTTATGGGCCTTTTTCAGCTACATCAGGCATTAAAACTACAAATCAGAATAAACTGGGGACAAGATCCACAAATTGTAATATTACAACTACTAAAACATGATTTCAAAAATAGTCAAGTATATTCAACTACAAGGCTTCATTTATTAAAAATAAGTACAATCAGAATTGTTGTAATTTTTTATTATGAATTGGGGGAAAGTTTACAAAGCAAATCTCTTTCCATCCAATAAATTCTATACATTTTGTTTCATTCCATTCTCCCAGTCCCTCCCACCCCACCCCCATGGCGATCTATTTATATTGGATACTGCCTTTGTTTCACTTAAAAGCGATTATGTTTCTACCCTCTCTTTAGTATTTTACGTTTAGTGTGAAGATCTTTTCATGACATTTTACAATAGTGATCTCAAACAATATTTGTCCTTTCGCGATTGACTTGTTTCACTGCCTTTCAGGGTGATCCATATTCTGAGGTTTTTCATATATTCATAATTATTGTTTTATTTTGATCAATATTCCGCCATGCACATGTGCTCTTGTTGTTTAGTCATTCTTCCATGAATGGGCATTTAGGTTGTTTCCATCTTCCTGCAACTGGAGATAATGCTTCAGTGAACGTGGCTATGTGTTCATCTACTCATGCAAGGGTTCTGTATTCTCTAGGATAGATATTAAGTAGAAGGAGCTCTTGGTTATATGATATTTTATTTCCAATTTTTTGAGGAATTTTCATTTCCAATTTTTTCATCCATTTTTCACAGTGGTTATGTCATCTGACAGTCCACCACATTTTGCCAGTATATTAGGGTTCTAGTCTCTCTACATTTTGCCAGAATTTGTTGTTTTTAATTTATTTTGTTTGAATTTTACTTGTGATTAATGCTGTGACGAGATGCTATCTTATTGTTTTTATTTGCACCCTCTTAAATGACTAGTAATCATGGACATTTCGTCATGTGTTTAGTGACTGCATGTCTTCTTTGTTGAACTGTCTGCTCATTTCCTCGGCACATTTTAAAATTGGGTTATTTGTCTTTTGCTTGATGAGATATTAAAGTTTTAGATAAATTTTAGAGATTAGTCCCTTGTTTGATGTCATTGCTAATTTCCCCCTCAGACAGAGGATCCTTTTTACAATCTTTTGGTGAAATAGTTTGATACACATAAATATGTAATTTTAAGGATGTTTCAGTCATGTAATATGTCTTCTGTTAGTCATTTGTTTTCAATTATGTTTTCTATGCATAAGGTATCTTCAGCAAAAAGAGAACTTTATGCTCTTTGCCATTGTGGATGTCTTTACTTTTCCGACTAATGGTTGTGTTTATTGCACAATTTTAAATTCCATTTTCATCTTACCCTTTCACAAGTTCTTTTTGAGAATAGTTTTTAAAATGCACATCTACCGACAGAGTTCCTTGACCACAAAAAGAACTCAAGCACTGTTCTCGGCAGCCAGAGCAGCCACCATAGAACGGAGTTTCCCTCTGTACATAGCCAACAAGATGGGTGAGACACATACACATGAATATGCACAGATTTAACAGCCTCCAAATCTTAGTAAGGTAGTAAATCTCAACAGCGATTTGTTCATACCATAACCACTAGCCTGCTGCTTGGATAAGATGAGCTATAAGTTATTATCAAGCTCTGGCTTCTAGCCCTAGATCTGTCCCATTCTCTTTTTATTTCTCAAGAAAGCATATGGAACGCCAGTAGGGAAGAGACAACATATTATAGGAATAACCTTGAATCTACTCCAATTTAGTTTTATAAGGTATAAAGTCATAAAAAGTTTAATATTTTACGGTGAGTAACACATTGTTTGACTGCACCTTAATGATCAAGATTCCTGGTTTGAAAGCCTTTTTCTTACAGAATCAAATCTCAGTTCCTTGGAAATATGAGGGGACTTCAAAAACTTTGTGGGAAAAATCCAATATCTTTTTATTTTTTGGACCCATTTTTTTAAAAAATAATCATTGTATTGGGGACTCATTCAACTCTTATGACAATCCATGCATTAATTGAATCAGGCATGTTTGTACATATGTTGCCCTCATTCTTTTCTAGACATTTACTTTCTATTGAGCCTTTGATATCAGATCTCTTTTTAATGTCCCCCCTCCCCCTTCCATCATAACCCCACTGATATAACAATTATGCATTGTTATAATTTTCATCTGTCATACCAACCACTATCTCCCTTCCCCCATGTTTTCTGTTGTTCTTCTCCCTTTAGAACAGTGTATGATTATGTGTCGAGCCTTGTGATTGGTTTCCTCTTTCTCTCCCCCACTTCCCCCTACCCTTCTGCTATCACTATTACCATTCTGTGTATCATGAGCTCCCATCCCTTTCTATACCTGTGCACACATTCCGCTCTAGTCTGAATGGAGAAGTAGCACTGGGGTCATGGTAGTGGGGCGGGGGTGGGTGGGTGGGTGAGGAAGCCTCAAGGAAGCAGGAGAATGTAGTGTGTTTCATCAATGCTCATCTCTTCCCTGTGTCTCCTGTGTGA